>JABAJV010008611.1:0-29975 GCA_018854895.1 Tricholoma furcatifolium
AGCTATTATCTACAAGCACTGGGTTACATCATCCACTCATCCATCCATCCATGAACAAACAGCACTCACATTGAGCTCAAAGTCAGCCAAGGTGAACGACAACAGCGGTCTTGATGGATGGCAAGATCCGAAATCCGATCCGACAACAGATTGGAGCGAAAATTATGAATCTCTCTTCATTGAGAAAGCCAGTTTTAGGGGGGGTTGTTTCGAAAAAGGGTGTGTTGGTAGGTATTTTTTTTACACTTTCGGATTGTGGGTATAAGGCCTGATAATTCATCCCCTTCTCCTTTTCTTTTCTTTTCTTTTTTTTCTTTTTTTTTATTTATTTACTACACCCCAGTATCGAGCCGTTCTTGATGCATATGTTGCACACAGCTCCTTCAAATCGTAATTCAATGTAAACACTTCTAATGTTTCCAAGTACACATTTCGATCGGGCAGTTTAGACATTATAATGGTCAGCCTCCAAACTGCTCTCTATTCTTTCCTCCTCATCCTTATGTCTTCAGTAATACGTATCCTCGGTATAGCATCTCTCGTCCTTGCTTGTGCTTCTTTCTCTTCTGCATACTGCCTTAAGGACACATATATAGGCCACGATTTCTTCAATGGAGGCTGGCAGTGGGAGACTTTCGACGATCCCACGCATGGAAGAGTCAACTTTGTCGATCTAGCGACTGCTCAATCCAAAAATTTATCGTTCGGTGTGTCTCAAAACATACTATGTAATGTCTATCTCTCTAAATCGTTTAATTTATTCGAAAAGCAACGTATAACAAGTTTGTCATGCGTGTCGATTCAACTTCCCAAGTACTCTCTTCGGCGCGAGGACGAGACAGTGTTCGGATTACTTCCAAAAATTCTTATGAAGATGCTGTCTTTGTGCTTGATGTGGCTCATATACCAACTGGCTGTACTCTCTGGCCTGCTTGGTGGACGAAAAGTCAGTCAGGGCCCTGGCCTAATGGAGGCGAAATAGATATCATCGAGGGTAAGTTCACGTTATCTGTATTAGTGTAACTTTCCTCCTCATACCTGGTTCTGGTTCAAGGAGTACATTTAAACACAAGCAACTTGGCATCCCTTCACACAATATCTCAATGCACTATGCCTTCAAGCCGACGTCAAGCTGGGTAAGACTTGCTCGATGTAAAGCTTCATTTGGTCTTAACTTTCTTTTCTAGTAAGACGATCTCAACAAATTGTGATGCGAACGTCAACTCCAACCAAGGTTGTGGCACATCTTTTACTGCACCGAACTCGTACGGCTCCAGCTTCAACATCGGCGGGGGTGGTTGGTACGTGATGGAGAAATCAGGGATAAAGGGAGTCTCTGTCTGGTTCTGGACTCGGGATGATCCCTCTGTGCCTGGTGCTATCCTCCAAGGGCGCCCGACAATTAGTACAGATTCTTGGAAGATACCTGATGCACATTTCCCCTCTGACTCGTGCGATTATCCTTCTCATTTTGACGCGCACGAGATCACTTTTGACATCACCCTCTGCGTGAGTGCATTGAAAGCTTTCAATTTGACTATAATTCGACACTTTTTGCATCAGGGTGATTGGGCAGGCTCGCCTGACATCTGGGCAGCCTCGGGGTGCGGTGACTGCAGTTGTAATGATTGTAAGTTGACACAACATTGGGTCTTAAAAATTTTTAACTATGTTTTAAGATGTCGATAATCGTCCAGACCAATTCAAGGAGGGGTACTGGGAAATCGACTCTCTTCGTATCTATATTGATAGCGAGAATTGCAACGCCGATATGACCTTCGACTCCGCTCAGGCCGTTGTCAAAGTTAGCCGCCATATATGAGAGCTCTTCTAGCCTGCATGTATACTGGTTTGGCAATGAATTATTTGCTCATCGTCTAGGGGCCAATGTCATAGTTCTTGATGACCAGATCTCATGGGTATCATCGGACCTAGCTGACTCCTGAGTGGTGCCACTGTGGTGCTAAGAATTACGGCTGCGTTAATTATATGGAGAATAGCCCAAATAACGTTCCTCTAGGCAAGCGTTCAAGCTCAAGGGAAACGCGGTCACCTGACCTGTATTACTATTGGGAGTCTTTTGAAGTTCTCACTATTCTGTCTTAGCTCTGCCAGAGAGCCGCTGTCCTTGAAGCTCCCCCGTCCGGTGACTATAAGTATACTGTCCAATACGTTTATTCCTTCTTCGGTAGCCCGCCCCGAACAAACTTTTGTTTGTAAAAAAAGTGATCTAGAAGGACCCTGGAAGGACCAGATCTTGACAAGCTGTCTTTTGGGCGTGTTCGGCCGCTCACTGTTTATTTAACTCGTCTGTTTTATAAGTAAAGACAGAGTAAAGAGGGCAACTCGTTGCAACAAGTACCTCCTTCACTTTGATACCCCCTTCACGATTTTGATGACTTTGATGACTTGGATGCGCACAGTGCTCGTTGCAACAACTCTCGTTCTTACCAGCACTAAGACATCTTTTGCATATTGCATTCAGGACACATACATAGGCCAGGATTTCTTCAATGGCGGTTGGCAGTGGGAGACAATGAGCGACCCAACTCACGGAAGAGTTAACTATGTTGACCAAGCGACCTCCCAATCAAAAAATCTGTCATTTGGTACGCTTCAAATAACTTAACATGCAGCTTGCATCTCTTCTCTAATGTCTTGTCTTTTGGAATTCAAATATTCAAGCCTCATCTGACAAGTTTGTCATGCGTGTCGATTCAACCTCCCAATTATCTCCCTCTTCGCCTGGGCGCAATGCTGTACGAATTGTCTCTGAGAACGGATACGACGACGCGTTATTTGTGCTTGACTTAGCCCATATGCCGGCTGGTTGCACGGTATGGCCCGCCTGGTGGACAACGAGTCAATCGCAAACGTGGCCTAATGGAGGCGAGATTGATATTATTGAGGGTATGTTGTTTCAAGTAGCATCCCATTTATTCGCAGTTTCATGGATTGTTCAAGGCATAAACACGAATACGGCGAACCTGGCTTCACTCCATACCACACCTCAGTGCAGCATGCCTTCGCAACGCAATCAATCTGGGTAATCCTAGAGCTAACAGTTCAACTATCAAGTCTCACCAACTATTTTGTAGTGAAACTATTTCTTCTAATTGCGACGTTAATGTCGATTCCAATCAAGGCTGCGGGACATCTTTCACCACCCCAAATTCATATGGCTCTGGCTTCAACAGCGTAGGGGGTGGTTGGTATGTCATGGAAAAATCACACGTTAATGGAATTACTATCTGGTTTTGGCCTCGGAACGATCCATCGGTACCTGATGTTGTCCGTCAAGGGCCCTCAACGATGACTATGGATTCTTGGAAGATCCCCGATGCCCAGTTCCCACTCAACTCCTGTAATTATGCCTCCCATTTTGATAGTCACGAGGTGCTCTTTGATATCACCCTTTGTGTAAGTCCTGAAGACTTCCCGCATGGCAAGGCTCAATGAGGTCTATTTTTAGGGCGACTGGGCGGGGTCGTCTAGTGCATGGGCCTCGTCAGGATGTGGAAGCATCAGCTGTAATGACTGTGAGTCGGAACAAATGCTCTTCTTCTGAAAACTTCCATTCATTGCGCCTCTAGATGTTAACAACTACCCAGAACAATTCACGGAGGCATATTGGGAAATCAACTCCCTCCGAATCTATACAAATACTGGCACCTGCGATTGATCTATGTATGACTTATCTGGAAATGTTGTTGGCCTCAACCTATGGAAAGTTGACCGATGAGATGCTTTGCGCCGTGGCCCGTTGTCCATGTGTATTATGTCTTTGACATTACGACTTTTGTTCCCGCTGTCGGACTTCGACTAAGCAGAGTCCGTCTTCAGCCTGCGCATAGGAGTGACAGATGAGCATTCCCCGTTGTTGTCGAATCAGAACGGATTGTCCAAGACAGATAAGGCTGACACTTGTCCGAGATGCCTAGCCTCATCTTGGGAAAAAGAAGTCCTAATACCTATGCGGTCTTAGTCAAAGCGCGCATAGGCGGCCAACGTGTCCGATGCTGGTGACAAAAAAGCTTGCACTTGTAAAATTTTTACTGACAGCACGACATCGCTTTAACAGGCAGAACACCTTCCTTGGCAATGTAACCGGGGTCACGGATGGCCTTGAACGTGTCTTCGGAGTCTGGTGTATAAAAAGGGCCAACCTAGCAAAACTATACTTCACAAGCAGAAGTATCACGATGACATCGCTCCAGCAGTCATCTAGTCTAGAAAACGGCGACCATTATTCTCCTGCTCGAGTTCCCTACGTCGCGCCAGAGGCACATCTGGTGAGCATCCAATTGAGACTATTGTTGACTTGATAATTGACCAAGATCTCCAATATAGATTGAGGAAGGACACGCATTTGACAGAATGCAACTAGAGATAGCAGACACTATCCGTGCGAGGCGCGAGAATGGAAGCCTGCTGGCATTGGACGGTGTTCTGTAAGTTCATGCGCGTACAATCATTGTAGGATTACTCGGTTGACCAAGTTATCAAATTCATATCCTACATCAAAGACTCAACGCACCATTGGTAGCATCGACCTGGAATAGTTTTTTTACCGTTATAAGAAGCAACACAACTATTCCTGGGGCTATGAGAGAGCTAGCTGTAAGGACGCTACATTTCAAGGTTGCCTATGAGCTCTACTTGATTTGGAACACAGATTTTACGAATAGCGACACTTAACAATGCGGCGTACGAATGGTGAGCGGCCAACTTCGGACCTTCGCGATGGCATGTTGCCTTGTTAATGTGTCACGGTACAACCGAAGGATTCAGCACGAGCCTGTGGGGCGCTCAGAAGGTCTCACAACAGAGCAGCTTCGTATCATTCGCCTTTCTCCTTCGATGGAAGAATCGGCAGAAATGAAGGCCATCCTTGGGCCTTCGCTCTCTGCAATGATGCTGTTCACAGACTGGAGTACTGCTACTGCCCAAGTCCCTGCTCGAGTTTTCGCAGCCCTCCAAGAGTTCCTGAACAACCAACAACTGGTCGAAGCAACAGCTACGGTCGGAGGTTACAATTTCGTCAGCAGGTTCCTCAGAGCGTTAGACGTAGACGGAAAAAGTGATGCGCCAGTGCCGATGCCCAATTGAAAATATGGTGGGACTTTTACTGGTTGTTGTTGGTAGAGATACAATTTATTCAAGGCTACCTACGGACTATGTAGTACTGTCTGTATATAACAATAAGAGGTATAGAGCAAGTGTTACAGCAAAGCAAGAACGATGAAGTTAAAAATAGACAGATGTTACGAATCCTCCTAAAATCATAGTATAGGATATCTTCAATAAATGCCAGAAGGAAAAGAGGATTTCGCATTCGGAAAATCAAACACAAATCAAAGGCCCATGGCGGCACCAATAGACCGCGCAACGGAAGCACCACGCGACGGTGCTACAGATCCCATACGGGAGGGGGCAACTGAGCTGTACCTAGATGGTGCCACAGAGCCAAAACGTGAGGGCGCCACAGAATCATGGCGTTGTTGTTCCCAAAGCTTGTCTTTCGCCCTAATCTCAATATTTTCGAAATGGGCAGATTGCGTGAGCTTGAGACAGTCGCGCGTCCCAAGAACGAGCAATTCGAAGAAGAAGGACGCAGCCGCACGACGAGAAGCCTATAGAACAAGAAATTAGCAAAGTCAGAAGGAACAGGAATGAATGAATACGAAGCACCTTTTGGGACATTTCCTTGAAGCTAAGCGATCGGTCTTCATTTTCTTGACCCGCAACAGGTTGAAGCTCTTTCCTGATCATACTCAAAGCCTTAATCGTGTTCTTGCTATACCCCTTCCCTTCGTGATCAGCAGAGGGTAGCTCTCGCTCTGACGTTTGAGTTTGCGTCTGGGATGGTCTGACATCGAACGCTGCAATTGGACAGGTAGCATCAGCATAAGTCTCATCTCCATCCTCAACAGGTATGCCATCAGGAGCAGGTGTAGACAGCCGACTGAGGTCAGATAGAGGAGCGGACTTGGACCGAGCTTGGCCCATGTCCATGTTTCCTCCGTCCATGCCCATATCGAACTCGGGGATGTCCAGCTGAAAATCTTCTTGTCCCCCTGTCTGATCCGCGAAGTCGATGATACCATCTGGACCAATACTACCACGTCCAAGGTCGCTCCCGAGTGCATGGCTTGGTGCGAGGCTAGGCGCTCGACGACCTTGCTCGACTTCGTCATTGTCATCAAGTCGCGGGCGTTTATTGGAGCTCTTATCAGGAGACGCTCCTCGACGTTTTGACGAAATGCCGTTGATAGGACGCATGAAAAGTTCAGCGAGTTCAGGTGCCAAACCGGGTGGCGCAGCACAGAAGAAGGTACCATTGGGAGTTACTTTGGTGGGAAGGAAGTGTGCCAAAGGATCATCGCGGATTGCAAGGAGACGCATAACAACAGAAGAGCGCGGAAGAAATTGCTGTTCGGTAACGATATCACTGACGTCCTTTGTCACAGGAGCGCCCAACCCAGACCGACCACGCCCAACTTTTGCGCCAGGGCCATCCGCCATCTCTATGACAGAATCTATGATCTGCTTTTTCTCCTTTTGTTTACGCTTCAATTTGGTAGCCTCCTGGGGTATCTCGGTACTCAATGGTTCTTCGGGCGGAGGCGTAGCAGGCGGTTCAGAGAGAGGCGACGCTACGTTGAGAAATTAACATACAGAATCAAGGCAACAGCCATGATCTCTTACATGCACGGGAAGATGCCCTTGTTTGGCCAGGAGTCCGCTCGCCCTCTACGGGTGGGACTTCATCAAACCCAATCCCAAAATCACCTAAATCCATGCCTCCAAGGTCGGGGAAATCCAAATTGACATCATTGTCGAAGGGATGTTCAGAGGGTTCTCGCGATTTGCTCCGCATTGACAGAACATCCATATCGACATCCAATCCGTTGCGTCCAAGGAGATGAGAGTGTATAGAATCTCGGCGGTGGTCTCCTGCATCACGACCAACGCCAACACTCTCGTCTACGCTCATTTCTTCGTCTTTATCTCCAGTATTCTCAGGTGGAGCATCCCAATCGAGACCCAAATCGACATCAAAGTCTTGAGAACCTATGCCGTCAGCAGGGCCAATACCGAAGGGGTCGTCGAAATCAAAGTCTTGAAAATCTGTAACAGTACGAAGTGTAATGTCCTGAACGTCAGCTTGATGATGTCTCTGTGGTTGTATTGGACGGTCTTCAAAGTCGACTTCCCTGGTTTAAGGGTTAAGGGCAAGTTGGCTAGTTACTTTTGTGAAAAACGTACCAGTTCACATCGGGTAGAAGGACATCTAAATCCAATCCACCCGGTTGAAGCGTAATAGCATTTTTGTTGACTGCTAGCTGGTCCTCTGTCATGTCGACGACGC
Organism: Tricholoma furcatifolium; assembly: GCA_018854895.1. Lineage (NCBI taxonomy): Eukaryota > Fungi > Basidiomycota > Agaricomycetes > Agaricales > Tricholomataceae > Tricholoma > Tricholoma furcatifolium. Next base: position 7,373 of record JABAJV010008611.1, read on the forward strand.
CTGGTCTAAACGCCTGATAACTGTGTTCAGGAGGTATCGCGAGGAAGATAAGACATGAGAGTCACCATCTTAATCTTCAGAAGAGCTTCATTACAGTCATCCAATAGATACTTGGCCTTCCGGCTATAGATACGAACGACACCAAGAAGTAGTTGACCACTGAGACGAAGGGCCATGACCTCAATTTCTTGACCCATAATCGCGTCTGTTAGACTTCTTCAGAAACGCGCGGAGGAAATAGATCAAGATTTCACGTACCAACTGACTGACCAATGTCAGTTTGAAGCGTTTGGGTTTTGGAAAGCTTGCGTTCCATATGGGCGGCGAGCCATACTTTGCCGAGTGGCCCTCGCCTTGACAGAATGGTTTCCGAATAGAACTAAATGTAATAGATTAGGAAATTCGCGTACATGGGTTTAGATACTGACCATGAGGGCAAAAGGGGAGTTGCGCGAACGCGACTCTGTGGCGAGGAAAGAAGAAGATTGTTCGGATTCGAAACTACCAAGCACGTGGAAGCGTGATATTTACGTCTGTTTGGCTGCACCATAAAAAGTTTCCCCTTCATTGCCGTTATAACTAAAGTGTCGAGTATACGTAGAAATGCTGGCATCCTCCTCACGAATATCTCTCAAACGCGCTCATACTCATCTATCTCTCAAACCAAGAACAAAACCACGAAGAATAATAGAGCATCCTCTCTCACTTTGCACGTATTTCAAACTTTTTTGCGAACCAGTTCTTACCTTGTTCCCCAGCATGTAATAATCAGCAAAGACATGCATCGAGTACCTCACAGGCAGTAGAATCAACATCACGTCTTAATGATAGACTTATTGGCTTCACGGGTGACTTAAATGCACAGGAGGCTTCAACGCAAACGACTAGAGGACGTTTCAAGATGCATTTAATGGAGGTAGCGAGTAAACCAGGATGCTACCCGATAGCTTTGGACATTGTAGCGAGCATGAAAGCACAGAAAGTTGAACCAGAGCTTCACACATACTCCTCACTAATGGCTTCTGCAGCCAAAAGTGGAGTATGGTTAGACGCTTGGGCCATCCTTGACGACATGATAGCTGTTGGAATACAGCCAGATGCAGCCTTATTCAATTCGCTTATCGTGGTACTGTGTTACACCTTTATGACTATGTATTAGTCCTGACACTGTTTTATAGGCGCAAAGTGCATGCACCTCCGAATTTATTTGGAAGACTCTCGAAAAGATGGACGAGCTGGGGGTACAACCAAACGCACAGACCTACCTCCTCGTAATTCGTCGTCTCATCAGCAGCGATAATACCGAGCAGGCCATCCAAATTTATCAAACGATGAGAACTCAACATATAGTCCCTGATGTTTCTGCCGCTGCCTCACTCATCGCACATGTCGCCTCGGTTGGGTATCCACGACTAGCCCTTGACTTGGTCACGGATTTCGAAGCAATATCTGATCGCCGTCTTGATCACAGCGTTTATTTGAGGTGTCTGTCTGCATCTGTTGATGCCCTTTATGTGAGTTCGAATGATTGTCGCTTCAATACTTCTATTTACACATTTACTCCGTAGTTGGATGGTGTTGTCACATGCTGGAAAAAACTTGTCTACGAACTCAACATAAATCCCGGTGAGGGTATCTGCCATGCTGTTCTCAATACGGCGGCGCGCAATGGCAACCCAGACCTTGCAACGGATGCACTTCGCGTTTTGAAGCTTCTTGGAATCGAGTGGCAGGAATATCACTTTGGACCCCTTATTGAGGCCTTTTCCCGCGAGGGTAAACTTAAAGAGGCAATACAAGTTCTAGAGATCATGCGAGGTCAACGGATAGAGCCAGTCCCTGAAACGGCAGCCATTTTCCTCGAGGGCCTCAAGGATACCGAATCTATTGATGCAACTTGGGCACTGATGGACGAGTTGGCCAAGGCAGGGCAGCATGTCGACATCCTAGTCCTCCAAGCGTTGATTACTGCCTCGGTAAACCTTGGAGACCTGCAGCGCGCGATTGGAGCGTACAAGAGTTTAGCGGACTATGGTGCAACCGCAGATATCACCATCTTCAATGCGCTGTTCCGTGGCTGTATAACCGCATCGCATCGTGAACTTGGTAACTTATTACTGGACGACATGAAAGCCCTTAAACTCAGACCCAATCAAGAAACCTATGAGGCCTTCATCTTCCTATGTCTCACGCAGTCCGACTACGAAGACGCTTTCTTCTACCTTGAAGAAATGAAGTCCGCTGGATTCACCCCCTCATACAATATATATTCCAAAATAGTCAAGAAATGTCTCGGAGTCAAGGATACCCGTTACGAGATCGCGATGCACGAGATGAGAGAGAAAGGCTATAAACCGAAGGCGGACATAAGACGTTTAATCCTACGTTTCCAAAGCGGCAAAGATGCAACCGAGGGAGCGGACCCAACGGAGGAAGATCTGGCTGACATCCCACCCCAGCCTGTCGACCTTGATGGCGCTGCATTACGATTTATTGAGACCGGTGGTGTTGAAGGAGCTGCCCAGCTACCCAAGGACAACATATAACTATCTTAGGAGGAGGGAGTTATTCTTTATATTAATCCATAATCTAACCCGCTTTCGACAACTTTTACCTGTGTGCATGGAGAGACGATAGATAGAATGGTCGGCATCTACGCTCATGATGCACATAGCCTTACTTCGAAGGGACCGTCTTGGTGTTTGGCAAGACATATGGCTGTACACTAGGAGCTTCTTCCAATACAACACCCATGTATCGTCAAAATTTGCTGTCTCCTCGTCGGCCATAACAAAGCAACCATAGGGACACCGTTATTTGTGGATATTGAGAGTACGGAGCAGATTACGGACGTGAAGGAGGTCAAAAGAAAACTATCTCTGATCAGTTTCAATTTGACTTTCAATACAATTTCGCATTCTTACTGCGTTATGTAGGGAGCCAAAGTGATACTATGGAGGCCTGGACGGCCAGACGATCCAAAACCCAACTTCCATCTGTCGAGGAGCTTAGGAGCGCAATTGAGGCGCGATTATCCGAGCAAGACAAGATCCCAGTCACAAAAAATGTACATCAGTCTCGTTGACGCCGACCTGCCTGAAGAGTGTACCGAGGAGACAGTCGACACTCTCTTTAGGATCGGAGAACCTGACCCGGCTCGCATCGCATTATTTACAGCTGCTTTCGATCCGCCACCTATAGATGGCACGGAAGAGGCTCTCCACTCCTTCTGGGATCACAATATTCGCAAGATCATCGAGCTTCTGATACCGTCCGAGTCCGGGAAATCCCCTCGCAACAACAAGTTTAACCAACTTCACACTCAGACGAAAAAACTGCACCCTGATTTTGGATTTCTCATCAAGGAAGTATGCTTGTTTCGAGGCGAGGAGAAAGGAATGGACTGCCCCGGGGATCCTACTAGAGCTGAACTTGTTGATAAGCTCAACTGGGCCTATGACCCATCGCCTTACATACTCGGTAAGCTCTATGTGCAGTATCTAACCCTTAATGACAGGCTACCACTGTACAATGTCGCAGATGACACTGTGTGCCGTTACAGCTCCAGAAACTCCAGGTGGAAAGCCAATAATCCATGACATAACGAGTCTGGACTTGAGGAGGAGAAAGATTGTATTGCCAACATGCGCCACCTCATGAACCTGGCACCAGTCATTCTTCAGCTGGCTGAGCTTGTGCAGTTTCCTGTTGATAATTTTATGCAGTTGACAACTTGTTTAGGACGAAATAAATAACACACAACCCCAGAGCGAATTCTGCTGCAAATCACTATTGACAGGGTGAGGTATCACTTACAAGTTTGTGCTCATTGTCGCCAGTTCACTCGATATCGGATATCTCATTCTCGACAATGGTAGTCAAAAATGATATACACATCACTCTAGATCTACATACTGTAGCATTCTCACTTGTCCTGCTTTATTGAACTGTCATCAGTTGTCATTAATATTCTCTCACCCCGTGCATTTTCTGTGTGCCCAAATACAAGCCCTTTAAAGAGCACCGGTGCCACCTAGTATCCAGCATGGAAACAGTGACCAGCAGCAATGATATCAGTTTTGTCCCTTGCATGATTCAATCTAGGCTGCTTGTGAGGTGGTCTGGAGAGATGCAACCGTCCCGTAGTAGATGACCTTACATTGCTATGTTAAGTACATCTGTTTTGACACATGCTCAGGCAGATCACTCGTTTGGGGGAAATTTGAGAATATGGTGATGTCAAAAATTGTGACGTTTTTATTTAATGATGCTGTCATCACAGCACTCCAAATCTCAACATTTCCAACTCACCAATATTTCACGTTTTCGCAGGCAATCTTTTCCAAAGTCGCGGTAAAATCTAACTGGAACATTCCCGTCGTTTGAGCCGCATTGACTCAGTGCTGAAGCGCTGACGTCTAGGAGCTGTGATACTCAGCTAAGCGCTAAACCATGTCGGACGATGGCGAACATCCAGGCTCTGCAACGCCAACACGAACAACGGTTTTTCCAGAAACCCTTTTGCGCTCACAAAGCCTTGACGAAGGAGATGAACATGTCCCCGTAGGACTGTTCGCCAGCAGCAATGTGTTCGTAGGCTCTCCCGAACACTTCAACAGTGAACATCAAGCTTCAGATCGCCCTACAAGTACCATGGGGCTTTCGATCAGTAACCCTCGCTCTAGACCCCCTCCTTTAAACCGTATCTCTACGACCCCCCTGACCATTAGAAGGCGTGCCATGTCTACAAACCACCGGGTCATCTCAGGACTAAGTAACCTCCAAGTCGGCACACCCGAATCGGACAGGTGGACACTATTTGGACAGCTCATGGAGAATGAAGGCCAGCTCCCTTCGACACCAGGAAGACGGCCGAGGATAACCCATCCACCTGCGGATAGCCGCGAAACTGGATTATCCCGCTCGAACGCAACGGATCCATTTGACCTACATTCAGGTTCACCAATAGATGGCCACAGCACTGCGAGGCCTTCTATTGGTACGACATCCTTTCATGTCCCAGCACCGCCGGAAAACATCGACTTGGAAGATTATACGGACTCGGAATCTGAAGATGAAGATGAAGATGACCTATCGCCCCCCTCTTTCTCAGAATCACCACCACTTCCTTGGTACTCCCTTCGACGAATTCCAAATGTCCCCATCCTTTATCGTAATGTTTTGAAATGCGCAATTGCTTATTTCATCGGTTCTCTCTTCACCTTCAATCCATTTCTCGCAAATTTTATCAGCAAAATTACTTCTTATGGTGATACAGATCGTGGAGCTGGACCTCGTCAACCCTTTCCTAGTGGTCATATGGTCGCAACTATGTCAGTGACAATACCAATCAGTCAATGAGCTACCTCATGTCGCTTTACTATAGTGCAGTCTATTATAATCCCGCCAAAACCATGGGTGGCATGATTGAAGCCGACATCTTCTGTTTAGTCGGCCTTCTCTTTGCCGCTTTCGTGTGTTTGTCTTCTATGAACATGTTCTGGTGGCTAGAGCTAAGCCCTGGGTGGGAGTGGCTTGGTGACCTTGTTGCCATATTATGGATCGGGCTCAGTATGAGCATAGTTTCATGGTGTAAGGTCTGGATGGTGAGATTTTTCCTGAGATCTGGTTCCCTCGCACGTTCTTATTTCCTATGTTAGGCTAACCCTTCCTTCAACACTGGTAAGCAAGATTAATCCTTTTCATGAAGTCAGGGAGAATTCAAGGACACTTTAGCATGTAGCATGACGGCAATCATAATATCTGTCGTGTAAGCTACTGCCATAAAGTTATCCTATAAAATCTGACATCTGTTTAGTGTCGTAAAAGAAGGAGGCCTCCCTACCCTTCTTCAAGTTTCAACTATCGTGGTCTGCGGGTCTCTTATTTCAAATCTAGTTTGCTACGTGATTTGGCCACAAGCTGCGATTGACAGTCTACAAACCAACATGACGACAACCTTGGATTCCTTCTCGACTGTCCTTTCCATGCTGACGAACACGTTTCTTCTTGAAGGGGGTGTACACAAGAAGGCGCACCGTGATAAGATGCAGCGCGCTGTAGAAGACCACCAAAGTAGTTTTACGAGCCTGAAGAAGAGCCTATTCGAAGCACGTACCGAATGGTTTTTACGTGGAGATCCGGCTGGTGCATTACCCGAGGACACCGGGAAATGGGCATACGAGGACGCAATCGACAGTTTGAACAGACTTGGGCAACATTTGAATGGTCTGAGGAGCGGTACAAGGCTTCAATATGAGTTGACGAAGTCGGGGGTAGTTCAAAGCCGAGGCAAGAAGCGCGGAAAGAATCTTAACCGTCCGGCAGACCAAGACTTGTCGACATCGACGGACGATGTTGAGGAAGTAGCAATGCTGAAGGCTGCAGCTCTCATGTTTGGCGACCTGGTTGACGACCTAGGTCCACCTTTGAAGGCATTATCTGTGAGTTTTCGTTTGTTGTCTCTAATTCAATGAAATCTATGTATCTTACATACTCAAAGGGCGCATGCCTCGTGTCATTTAAGGCTTTGCGCGAGGCATTCGAACAGTCAAAGTCTGAACGACGAAAGAAGGATATATTTTCGAAGCAGGATGAGTTCCTTAGGCTCGTTGATAACATCGAGAAAGCGCTGGTGAGATTCGAGAGCACCTCAAATCATGCGCTTCTACGTTGGTACAGAAGAAGTGACGGGCCTTCCTCCCCACGCCCCCGCTCTGTCGCAAGTTTTCGGTCAAGTAGCGCCTTTTCATCAAAAGGGGATGATTTAGATCATGCACTACTTCTAGGATCAGATAATGAGCAAGTTTTCTTAGTGTACTTGTGAGTTTCCTTTTCTTATCTGGATACTTGAACGCTATTGAACAATCATTACTAGCTTCATATTTACCATGCAAGAGTTTGCAAGAGAGGTGGTATCTCTCATCGATGCAATGGGCCGAATCTACCATTACGAGCAGGATTGCCTAAATCGCGGACGCTGGTGGATACGAATGTATCGCAGCACCCGCAACCGTCTTTACCGCCGCTCATCGACCATCCCACGCCGCAGGCCTACTATCCACAACAAGCGGTCTTTTTGTAAGTGGTGTTACTTTATCATCATCACAGCAATATAGTTCGGCTGATACTACAATATCAAAAGCATCGTATATTATTTCAAACATCGGTCGCCCTCTTCCATCCTTTCCAAAAGTGCGGCCTCATGCACCAAATACAGTCCAGATGCCGTCTAGCAAAGATTTGAGTATGGTTGGTCGCATCAAGCAGGCTGTTTGGAGGCTGGGAAACCGCCTTACCGAAAGGGACACAAAATACGCCTTCAAAGTTGGTATGGCAATTGCCATCTTTGCTGCCCCTGCTTTTTACGACACAACGCGACCGTTCTTCGTAGAATATTGGGGTGATTGGGCACTTATTTCAGTAAGTCGTTTTGTGCGTCGTGATTTTGAAGGATGATTCTTATATGTACTGGATTTAGTTTTTCGCTGTAATGTCACCTACCATCGGTGCTGTAAGTGACTTTCGCAGAATTATCATACTTCAAAGCTCAACCTGGAGGCTAGACCAACTACCTGGGTCTTCAGCGTGTTCTGGGCACCTTGTACGTTAAAATTCAATATCTGTGAGATACTCTTCCTTAATCTTCCATAGGTTTGGTGCTGTTGTTGCTGCTACCATTTTTTCACTCTTCCCTGACTCCCCCACAAGTCTCGCTATCTTTGGGTTCCTGTTTTCTCTGCCCTGTTTCTACTACGCCGTCGCCTATCCTGAATACCTCTCTGCCTCCCGCTTTGTTCTCCTCACGTATAATCTGAGTTGCCTATACTGGTGAGTCTAATACAGCTACTGCCGAATGACTGGGGCTTACAATGACAACATCAATGCAGCTATAATCTTCGACAGCAGAATTTGTCTGTGGTTGATGTTGCCGCACATCGAGCACTAGCTGTCACAGCTGGAGTACTTTGGGCGGCCTTCATTTCGCGCTTCTGGTGGCCTGCGGAGGCGAGGCGAGAATTGGGGAGAGCCCTTGGCGAGTGAGTGATTGTTATATGCATTAGCTTGAAGCCGTAGTTGACGATGCTACCTTGACTAAATAGGTTCTGTCTTAACATCGGCTGGCTATACACGCGTTTGGTAGCGTCAAACTCCTTTGCTCCGGAATATCGACCGGAAACCGACAATGGTGACGATGCAGCTGATCTTTCGCGCGCCATTCGACCTTCTCAATCAACTAAGCTCAACAATTCGATCAAGGAGTTCATGTCCATGTAACATCTCCCACTTTTTGTCGTCCTGTGATATCACTCATGCTGGTTGGCCCAAGGGAGCTCCACCTTCAGATCAAGTTAATCGAGCTTCAGGGTTTGCTGGCGCAGACGCAGCACGAGCCTCGTCTCAAAGGCCCTTTTCCGATATTAATGTATCGTGAGATTCTAACAAGTCTTCAGACTATTCTGGACAGGCTTCACAGTATGCGTTGTGTAACTACGCGGGAGGAATGGTACGGCATATTCACTTTTATCTCCACGTAAATCCTCATCTCTTTGTCAGGTATACGGTAGGACCTGTGTCTTAGGTATTGCAAGGATGTTTCTGATATGATATTCAGAGTGTTAGACAGGATTTCATCATTCCTGTGAACAGGGAAAGACACGAAATGGTTGGAAATATTATTCTCAGCCTCTCCACGCTTGCTTCCGCGTTCCGATTAAAGGCTCCACTTCCACCATACCTTCCACCAGCGGAAAACTCTAGGCAGCGCCTGGTATGTATGCCATTCCATTCCATCATCCAGGTTTTCCACCTGACTCTGACTCGTTCCAGGTCGATGCAATACGTAAACTCGACATTGTAAGGAACAGAGATATCAAGGGGTCAAGACAGTTGCTCTTCTTTGCCTATGCACACACTATGAAGGGAGTAACGGAAGAGCTTGAATTTCTGGGCCGGAGCATGCAGGACGCGTTTGGTGTCATCGGGGGTTCAGCCGAAGAATTTGAGGCTCTTTTCATGTATCCAGAGGACAGGGATAGGCGACTGCGGGATGCAGCTTAGGAACTTGAGACCGAACGTGGGACTTTTTCCTGGATGGCGACGTTTTTGACTATATTGACGATCAGATTTTTTGATAATTTTGCTCCTGTTCTGTGTCGCCATTCCACGCCTTCTTATCAACGTAGAATAAAACGTATCCGTAGTACAGTGGTATCTAATGTCGTGTGTCTAATAGTAGGATGAGTGTAGTAAGGATACAATGCAAGTGTTAGGGTGATACAAAAATGCTTGACGATACAACAGAGCGACGGGATGGAAAAAAGTCCTTCAATGGTATCATAGGTGTCAATGTCGGGTATGCAAACCATGTCGACCGAAAAATAGGTGATAGGAAACACAAGTATTAAAGTAACTGCGAAAACCATCGGTGAGCCTTCACTTGCGAAATGGTAGCTCGAGTCTTTGGATTGGGATCGAGGCACCGTCGCATGACGCTTATTGCGGCTTTAGATACCTTCGCCTTGTTAGAAAGGACGATCCTTCCATTGATAGCATCCTGCACGGTAGGGAAGGGCGACGTGCCGGTGAGAAGATATGAAAGAAGAACGCCCAGGGTCCATATCTCAGCAGGGGGTGCCTGGTACGGTTGCTTGAGAAGAATTTCAGGTGATGCGTAGGCAGTCGTTCCATAAAATAAGGTGTAATATGGACGCGGCTCGTTCGGGTCTACGACAGCAGCGCTGCCAAAGTCAATGAGTTTGACCTGTAGCAATAGCGTCAGCTGTAGCCAGACAAGAAATAGAAGAGTTGGCTACTCACCTTGAGATCGCGGTCAATAACAAGATTTTCGTCCTTGATGTCACGATGAGTGACCCCTTGACTATCTAAGTAATACACTGCGTCGACCACCTGAGAGAATACATAGCGTGCCTGCTTTTCTGAGAGCCGTTTATATTCGGACTGCTCTATGCATTCAAAAAGGTCGTGCGATGGACGTCTAGTGTATTTAGACGGCCGAGGCGATGATTCTAGGCTAGGTGACGTTGATGTAGACAATTTCTGATCATCCAAATGCTTAGGTGGAACCGTCGGAGAGCTCCCTGGAGAACTAGGCAACGAGCTAATGGAGAAAGATGGAGATAATCCAGGTGTTGCGGGCGAGAGAGGGGATGATAACGTAGAGAATGATCGCCGTGGGTATTTGGGCCACGGTGAGCCATGAAGCTCTTGAATCTTTTCAAAGCGGCTCAGCATTGCCCATACATATAAGAAACAAAGGGCCTACTAGATAGAAGTAAAGGGAATCTTCGAATACATCGAGGCACTTGACGATGTTCTCGTGTTCAATGAAGCTCAATAGCATGATCTCCGTTGGTAGCTTTCCTATCGTCTCATCTTCCATCCAAGCATGGTCTGGCACTTTACTTTTGATGATAAATTTGACCGCGACCTCGTAGTTTTCCACACGATGTCGAGCCGTCATAACGAAACCGTATCCACCTGCGCCAAGTTCGTCCTCCAACTGATAATGGCGAACAAAATGTGGATTGAGCTTATGGCCGAATGGAAAGTGCGATGAATGCAATGTGGCATCGAGATTGAGAGGAGCGAAGAGGCTTGGTCTGATTACTCCAGTCTTGAGAGGATGGGTATCCAGATTCTTAGGGTTCGAGAGAACTACTGAGATGGCCTCTGAATCATGTGAACTATCTGCAGGGTTCTCGTAGTTGATAAAGGACGCGTCGATGTCGAATTTTATTGGCTCGGGTATTGGGAACGCAGAGTAAGATGGGCTTCGCTTGGGCGAGTTTGTTGATTGCTCGAACAGGGCAGGCAGAGGGGCAAAATCGTCCTCGGGCATGATACATATATCGTCCAAGTTGTGTATACGAGGGCTCTTTTGTTCGAAGGGCGTTTGAAGAGTATCGCTTTCAGGAGATGGGTATCGCCCAAATGGTGAAGAGTATCGCTGTTCAAAGGGCGAGAAATGGAATTCCATGGTGTTTGATGGGTATGGAAACAAAAGGGTTACCCAGCAACAGGTATATGTACAATTGAAGGCACGACCAAAGCGCGCGGAAAGAGTACAGAACAAGCGCCTGGAAAAACAATTGGCGCGGGACAGGGCAGGACACTGGCAGGCCGCGCGCAGGTTTGCGTGTGGTTCAAGATCAAAGCGCGTGCAAAGCATTGCAAACGCGTGTTCTCGTCCTCCAAATACTAACACACGTGCAAAGGGCATCTATTGTATTCTACATACGCCTTTCAGCTCGGAACATCAGCTATAGACCACATGTAGTAGACACCTGCCATCCATCGTCAAGGCTCTGCTTTGTCTGAAAAAAAATAACTCGTACCAAGGCTTCTGTATGGTTTCCAGGACTCTGTTAGGGCTTCCATCTCCTGCGGCGTCAAAAACGCTCCTCTGTAATTTCAACTGAGCATAGTACCCGGAAAAATGCAATGAAAGGGGCCCACTTGACTTTGTTCTTGCCGCTGAGCCTGCTCTTCAGCACTTCGACAGTAAGTCCCGTTGGCAATGGTATGGGTTCAGATCCTTCGTCAACCCCAGGCTTCTTCAGCGTGTTCTTAATCGACGGCGTGAATGCTGGAGGTAGTGACGCCAAATCATCAACACCCTCCTCATCCGCAACTGGTGGTACGGAAGAGATATCCGGAGTTGGAGCCTCCTCAATATTCACCACATTTGAAGAGGTGGCTGTGTTCTCTTCAACAACAGGGAGGGCATCGGAATCGGCCGCCTCATTCTTTCCTTTCGACTTTCCCTTCTTGGAAGACGTTGTTGTATTCCCGACCTTCTGAGGCGTCCAACCCCAGTTGTGCTTTGGTGAATGGAGTGATAAAAACCAGACGACGAGGCCCCTTTGCACACCAAGGTCACCTGTTCAGCGTAAAGTTAGGAGAGGGCTAGGTAAGGAAAGTTTGGAGACGCCGACCAACTGGCAGGATATCGGGGCGGCGCAGCGAAAAGATCGCAAACATGTCGACTAAGGATGCGATGATCAAACTCCATTTCAAAGCTGTCCCGATAGCACTTACCGGTCCACTGTAATCTTAGATATATAACTCAGCGTTTTCCCAATAATAGAAACAGACATACCCTCCCAATACCCCTGACCTCGATGAGCATTTTTGCCAACTCTTCGTCGTTGGCTTTGACGAGATTCTCAGTTGACAGACGGCCATCCGCAAAACGCTGCGCCAGATCCAGGACTAGTGAAGAATTCATTCATTACAACGACAGCCAATGTCACACCTTTAAAGAACTGACCATATTCTGCTTTCCTCTGGCTTAGTCCCGCAGTGCGCAGTGTTGGAATGTCGGTATTGGCAACCATTTCCGGGGTGGGATAAAAAGACGTTGGCTTCCCGTGCGCCCTTTTGAGATGACCTTCAAACAAAAATCTTGCTCTGAATAAGGAATTACGAACGGGTACTCGTCTATTTTCTCTGGAATAGAAGGATCAAAGAGCCTGACGAATTTATGGTTCACAGAACGAGCAGCAAGCCAAGAAATCTGCTGGCCGCTGGAAACACGAGTTCATTCAATTCATTCCATGCTAGCAGAATATGAGTTTCTTACACAATTGAGCTAACCAGAGCTCTGTTGATAAAAAATATCGTTTTAGCTCGGAACTTTTTTGAACTGGAAATTGCATGATGAAACACACACCGAAATGGATGTACCATCTCCAGATGCTCATACGGCTTGCACTGCATCTTGCTGAAGAGGTCGCGAAACCGATGATCGACGGATATTAGATGTCTTTTTCCTTCCTCGAAAGAGAACGTCAGTACTGCAGGCACCGTAGGGTGAGCTATCTGAGAATCCGGAATGTTCGGTATGGCTGTTGAACTTGAAGGTTCAGGTGGGGTCGGTTGAGCTTGTCCAGCATCTTCATTTGTTGTTGACTTTGGCAGGCGGGCTCGTTTCTTGGGTTGAGTTTTCGGTACCTCTTCATCCAATTTGCGCTTCCCTTCGCTTTCTGCCACAGTTGATGCATTGCCATTTGACGCCTGGGCCAATTTTCGACTGCTTGAGCGTGTAGTTCGCATGATTCTGAGTGCAAAAGCACGTCGAAATGAGGGGGTTAAGTTCCACAGGGCTCACGAAAAGGTAAGCTGAGCGTAAGAGTGTCTAGATTGTTGGGGAGCTGGGTAGACAGTCAACTAGTCACGGATAATTAGCTGACCAATATATACATTTCCGGAGGCGCGCGCGATCATTACAAACCACCTGGCGATTTCACTTCAGAAATCAAAACATATATGCAGGGCTTATATTAATACATCAGATCTACTATTATCTGACCATCAGGTCTGTTTTAGTATACTGTATCATATATGTAGCCATTTTATCGCGCATTTGAGCTGGGGGTCCACGCGTTATTTACAATTGTTTACCTCCATTATTATGACATCAGGCCCGGCATCCGGACACCAAGTAAAAGGGGCTGATGAGGCAATGGCGCCTAGTAAGTTTCCGCAGACTCACTCTTTGTCATCGACCACCACCACCGTCTAAACGAACCATGAGCGAGACTGGAAGTACGTCCTCCACTGTCCCCTGACTATCTCAAGTTCTCAGATCAGATCTCTCGCACACAGAGTACATCGTCGTTTTCAAGGACACTGCTACCAAGGAGCAAATCGACGATTATGCCAACAACGTTAACAATAATGGTGTGCTGTTAATCCATGCTATGGCTCATCAGAAGACTAAAGAACATGTCTGTATCTGATATCATAGGTGGAAAGGTGACAAACCGATACGAGGATGTCCTCAATGTACGCACCGCCCTCCTTCTAGGTCTGAAAGGATCGCTAATCCAATATCCAGGGTTTTGCTGCCCAAATACCTGATACATACTTCCAATCACTTCAAAGTCAGTCACTCCAGAGCGACAGCATCATCGATTACATCGGTAGGTTATCATCTCCTCAGACTGTTCAGGTAACTGACCAACGCCTACGCCCTTTTAGAACCAGACGGTGTGGTTAGTATTCAGCAGCAATAAATAATTTGAGCCTGCTTTGCTATCATGCTATCACAATACCGCGGCCCCCGAGTTACTATCTATCCTGTAAATGTAAATGATATTAGAAATTATATGTAACGTTGGAAATGCCATTAGCTCCTGAGCCAATTTAAGAAGTGGATGTCCAATCTATTTCGCGATGATGATGTGTCCAGAAGGAATATGTACAAGGTCCAAGTTACAAAGGGCGCGAGCCGGGGTGTCTACAGAATACAATTACAATTACATTCCCAATATCAATCGAGCCCATGCTAGAAAAAAGGGCGGTATAAGATCGTGTCGTGTCGTGTCGTGGTCGTGGTCGTGGTCGTGGTCATGTCGTCGTTGGGGTCGCGCGTATAAAGTGTCGTAACATGCAAATAACGTTTATGAATAATCCCAGGGTTGGAGAAAAAAAAAAAGAGGCAGCGATGTAGCCATCAATCCAGCGCTTTGGCCTCAGTCGGTACAGGATCCGCAACAGGCTGAAAGGTAACGGAATCCGCATACGCTCCAACGATGCTGTCCGCTACGCCCGGCAGGGTCAAGGGTGCCGCAACAGCGACTGGAGGCAGCGGCTCCGGGGCCTGAGGCTCTACAGGGGTTGGACTAGGTTCTTCAGATGGGAGTGCAGCGGACGGAGTGGGCTGCGTAGGAGAACTTGCCGATGGGCCTGTAGATGGTGGCTGAGCTGGTTGAGCGGGGGGAGTACTTGGTGGAGGAGTAAGTTTGGATGGCGGAGGTGGAGGAGGAAAATCCCAGGGTCGAGGTACCTGTGAGTTAATGTTATCAGTAATATTTCTGAGTCTTGAGATAGACAAGACAAACCAATGCGGCGGGCATGATCCTAGTTTCCGCTCATGAATAACAAAAGGACGCGACTTTGGAAATTGAAACACTTACCAGGTAGCAGCGCACACGACGCCCTGCCCTTGATCCTGGCTCTTGATGGTATTAAACTCAAAGTCGATGTACTGTGAGATATATCGAACAAAGGGAAGGATCTCTTTGACTCCGTTATTGACCAGCGCAAGCGCAGTGAGAAAGTTGACGACAGTTCCGGCGACAGACTTTGCTTGCTATACAATCATCAATAGCATTTTCATTTGAGCAAACCTTTGAACTTACAGCAAGGTTATCCAAGGATGGCGGCGGTAGCAACAGTTCAAGTCCCCACCAGTCTTTGGAGAACATTAGGCAGAATGTTCAGACACAATAACATAACTTACAAGTGAGAACACTCATGCGATCGGTAGGGGGGTGTATTCCTATCCCAGCTAATCAGCACAAGGGATTTAAAAGAACTGAACTGCACCTGTACCTTTGTGATCAACCATGATCGACTTGCCAGTTGCGTATCCCAAAGCCATAAGCTGAGGGGTAATCTGCTCAAACCCATTGATTACAGTCTCCGCAGTGGGTACAGCGCCGGCAAGGATCCCCTCGCCATCACCTGGCTGGCCAATCCCTAGGCCAGGGGCGGTAAACAGACTGACAACGTTCATATTGCTTAGCATCTTGGTCACCTCTTCAATCGGAGCTGCACCATAAATGGACGCATGGTGCATGAGTCCAGGCGTAGTCGATGCAAGGGGAGAAAAGTGGAGTTTCTCAATGTCGGCGTCTGTATGTTGCAGACACACAGCATGTATCAAACCTAGTGACGGGCTAGGTGGGGTTCGGCTGTTCTGACTCTGAGGATGGGCGTCCAACGCGGGCAGGACGCGGAGTTGGGCGATGACCTTGTTGGCAGATTTAGGCTCCATAAGCTGGGATTTAAGTTTGCTGAGCTGAGGGCGGGCATACAAAGAGGTAAGCTGGGGAGACGCAGTAGGGCCGACAATGAGAGAACGAAGAATCAAGGCAGAGTCCTTTGCGCGTTTATCAGCTGAAAAGGCGCGAGGTTTAACGGCGCGTCTGAGTAAAGCAGCAGTCGCGTTGGACTTTTTCTGATGCTCTTGGACACTAGAGAGGACAGGTTTATGTTCTTCGCGAGGACGAGAGAAAGAAAGAGCGGGAAGGGAGAGGCGACGAGGGCGTTGTTGGGTATCATCTTTGTGAGAGACAGGATCGCTGGGAGTTTTGATTATCGACTGTGAAGGTTGAGAGACAACGATGGTAGGAATTTTGGTCAAGGCGGGTTCATTATGAGCGATATCCAAGACTTTTGTTTCATGGGTAGAAACGTCTACAGAGCGCGATGAAAAGAGAGCAAAGAGACGCATGGCCATGATGGGCAATGACAAGAAGTGATGGTTTGTTATATACCATGACGATCATTGAGTGAGTGACGTCCATCTGACCGTTGAATGACCTGCAATAACCCATAACAGGCACTTTTCGCCAACATGGTTTGCTGCTACCATGGGTAAGTCCATCGTCTTCTCAAGCATCCCCGTCTGTCCTGCTTCCCTTGTAGCCCAGGCACTGGTGCAATCAGCATCCTCTTCTCTTCATTCCCCTACGGCCATGACTTCAAGCAGAGAGCATCCCTTTTCTTCTTCTTTCTCAATCTTCTCCTCTTCCTCGTCTTGTCCGTCTTGACTCTTGCACGTTACTCCCGATACCCGCACACATGGTCTGCAATGCTCTATCACCCATCCCAAAGCCTCTTCACTGGCTGTTTTCCTATGGGTATAACGACCCTCATTAACGTCTCGGTTGATGTCATAAATGTATATTACCGGTTTGGAGGCCCTGCTTTCCTGTATTTCATCTGGGCAGTTTGGTGGGCAGACGTCCTTCTTTCCATTGTCTGTTGCTGGGGCATGGTTCACATCATGTGCGTCCAACTTGTACTTCTCTATTCTCCTGTTAAAGCCATCCAGGTTTACAGTCCATACACATACTATGCGCTCCATGACAGCTGCATGGCTCCTTCCCGTAGTCACCCTCACCGTCGCCGCTTCCTCAGGCGGCGTCCTCGCTCGCACCCTTCAGCTCTACTCCCCCACCCATGCACTCATCTCCATAATCGTCTCCATCTCCCTTGTCACCATCGGGCTAACCCTCGCGTTGATGATAATCACCATTTACCTTCAACGTCTCATCGTCCACGGCTTGCCCCCAGGTAAAAAAATCCTCTCCGTGTTCCTTCCCCTCGGACCGACTGCCCAATCCGGCTTTGCCTTCCTTCTCATCGGTCAAAACTGCAAGACCCTTCTCCCACTTGGGTCCTCTGACTCGGATTTTTGGACATCAGCCTACGTTGGAGAGATAATCTACGTCATGTGTGTATCTGTTGCGTTTCTCCTTTGGTCGTTGGCTGTCATGTGTATCGTTTTCGCGTTGTTGGGTATATACGACACCCTACGCCAAACGCGTATCCCGTTTGGTTTGACCTTCTGGGGGCTAGTTTTCCCAAACGTACGTGACTACTGGATTCTTGGTTTTATTATCTAAAACTCCTGGCAGGCTGTCTTTGCGAACCTAACGATCAACCTTTCAAATACTTTCGACTCACCATTTCTACGAATTATTGGGGCTATCTACGCTGTTGTTACGTTTATCGTCTGGATCTACGTGGCATGTAGGACAGTTCTCGTGGTTTATGACCGGACTATATTCGAAAATGAACTTGACGAGGACCACAAACCCTTGTCAAGTGCGCCTGCGAGCATTGTTGCATAGAGAATAAACATAGAGCAAACACGCTACAAGATTGTCACAACAGGTTAACATCTAGCATACCATTTATAACGATGATACCTTCAAATACAGGGATACATATTGTCCACGTTCACAACCTGGCCTGCACTTCCTTTCGATCCCTTTCCGTCAATACAGCCCACAGACAATCAACTAATTCAAGGTTCTTCTGCTCCGTCTCAAAAATCACAAAGTTCGCCATATACTTGATAAAATCGGCTCTCGTCTTCCCCTGGTGGTCGTCAATCACGATCGTCGCCTTATTCTCCATCAAGTACTTCAACAGCCACACCAGATCCGACGTGTCTGAATCGAATTTCTTCACCGTATCAGGCCTAGGATCGTATCCTTCCCTCTGCGCACGCTTTATTTCGTCCAAGTTGTTGTCCCATCGTTTCACCTTTGTTAAAAACAGGATATCTGGGCGGAGAATCGGAACTATCACAGAGATTTAAGCAAACATCAATGTTATGACACTGAAAAAGTTCGTATGTGCTTACGATTACGGACAGTGATAGACGGTCCCGCAACTTTGGGTAAACCCATATTATTTGCCCTCAGCGTCTCGATTGGAACTCGACGCTTAGGATCATTGCCATTCTTCCAAAGTGACCAAACGAGTCGTCAGCCTATCCCTGGACAACACGCATGAATAAGTGGCAATGTCACCTTCAAAAACGAGAAGCTCAACAACGTCGACTCAAACTCTGGGTTCACTTGTACTACCTTCTCCCTCATTGCTTTCAACTGGTCAGGCGTAATTGGATCGACAAGAACATCGATATCATGCTGATGCAACTGTTAGCCTGCCCTTGCGCCAAACTATACTAAGCCTAGAAAGACTTACAGTGGGTCGAGTGCTTCCCAATATAGCCAACGCAAACCCGCCCAAGTAGCAATGGTTGTACCCAAGTTGAACAAGAATGGGAGAAAGGGTATTGGCAGCAACGCACTGATCTTCAAAGGGAGTATGGTCCATCTCAGTCTGGATTCGGTATCAGGTCTTCCTAGTTTGAGCCTTGCATTCCTTGCTCTCTGTTTAAATATCAGGAAAATGCAAGGGCCAGGGGCTCCAGGGGCACGGTCCATTTCTCCTGCCGCTACGTCTTGAAATCCCAACTTGTGACGGTCGGTATTATTCTAACAACGGCATTTCCAACGCCACCATCGCAGCGCCCGCTCGAAGTTCTGTCAGTATCCCATACTTATCAGAAGCGGTACATTTCGAACTCGCTAGAGGCATCGCAGAGCATCAAAATTAATTGTCGAATCGTACGTAGTCCACTTTTATACATGCGTTTCTCCCCTCTCGTTTGGCGGGGGATACTTTCCAGCACATATATTGACTTTCAACGAGGGATGCAATAACCTAGGCGAACCAAGGATGGCATCCCTTTCCTCTCTGAGCTTAACAAATCCCTCCTCAGTGGTTCCCAGTTTTCCATGCTTATTAGCAAGTCGTTGCTCATCGACTGTATTCATGCAATTAGGTTCGCGTCGACCCTCGGGAGGGTAATCATGGCCAGTGAAGAGTCTGTACTCTGCGGGAAGTGCAAGGAGACACTGTATTGTCTGCATCAACTGTCAGCATGATTAAAAAAGCGTCTCGAATACACATACTGAATATAGGGCCTTTGCATTTCCACCAGGAAAGTCTGCTCGCGCAGATCCAACATCTGGCTGAGAGAAATTACCAACAAGGTTGAGTATCAGAAAAATACAACGACATTCTTCAACGTACCGGGAAAAGGGTATCGCCAGTAAAGACATTTTTTCCAATCATGTACCCAACATGGTCCGGGGTATGCCCAGGTAGGTGAATCACCTTGCACACGGTCTCACCAAGATCAAAGACCTCGTCATCTTCAAAAAGAACATCGAATGCGTTCCCCAGTGAACGATGATCAAGCCCATATCTCGCTGCGAATGTTTCCTGCACCTGATTGATTCGTTTTCCAATGCAAACAGGAATATTGCCGGGAAGTTTCTTCTTGTAGTATTGGGACGCTGAAAGATGATCTGCGTGGGCATGGGTTTCGCTATTATCGCGTCAGGCTTTCTAATGTATTAGAGAATGACCAGAGGATCGCCTACAGTATGCGGGAAACCTCCAAATTCCTTTCCTTGACAAACTTTAAGATGCAATCGGCGGTGGCTGTAGACAGTGTTCTGGTTGTTGGGTCGTAATCAAGTACTGGATCAATTACTGCCGTTTTCAGTGTGGAAGGATCAGTTACGAGGTATTGCCTATAAGAAACATAGGTCTGTTAGTATGAACCTGCAACATTACAGTTCACGGGACGCACCATGAACATGTCTGTCTCTCGAAAAAAGAAAAGACGAGTGGGGAACCGAGAAATGCTCGATAATGTTCTCGACAGGGTTCTTCGGGAGGGTCTGTCCACAAAAATGGGTGGCCTGGCTCAGAAACGCGTGCCGCAGCGCTGGCGCTGGTATAATAACGGAGAGTTAAAAACTTTGCTCTACACCTATTGAAAGCAATGGTTCTGAATGGAATACCAGGAGAGAAGGCGGGGCGAAATATGAGCAACATGACTGCAGCTTGAAGCTTGAAGCCTTTCATATGTTTATTGCCCCGACCTGAATAGATCCGAAAATATAGTGAGACACCCTCGATCCTCGATCTGGATTGGATACGGATGGCACATAGGTCAAATGAAAGCGAATAATGTCCTGTTTGTCGTTTTTCATAGCCAGCAGTTGGTCACTCTGAAAACCTTGAGTCAGGGGCGTTAGGGCAGATGAGTGTGGCACGTCATAAGTCACGTGCTCAGAAGGGTCAGGACTCAGCGAACGTTTGAACTCTGAGTCTGCCAAAATGAAGTCAATGAATGTTCCGTTCAGTGCTTCAGCTTCAGCTCCAGCTCCATATGAAGTCTAATACTGCTATTCGCAACACTTTTTCGCGTCTCTTGCGTCTTGTTCTATTCCATGTCCCTACAATCCAATTTCCGAGATCCGAAATTGAAACGTGAAAAAAACGGCAAGTTGCAATAGATTCAAGAGATGACCTCATAAATATGTACGTCTTTTCCCTTGTCCATTACATCGATGGCTTCTGCTTGCAGAAAAGCCCTCAAGCAATGTATTCGGTGAGTAACTTTTCTTCTAATGTTAACTACTCAAGCCATATCCACTTCAGGAATTTCACACCGGCGTGGTTCACCGTAATAATGGGAACTGGCGTCTTGTCGGCGCTTGCGGCAAGATTCCCCTTCGGCGCAGGATCCTTGCCCCTCGAAGTCATATCCCTTATATTCTTCTTCCTAAACCTTTCCCTTTTCATCGTGATATGTGGAATGACATGTGCGCGGTATTGGCTCTTTCCTGAGGTCTGTCGCATACTGTTACAAGTCGACCTGCCCCTAAATTTCTCAAAAGACATGGCGCAAGATGATATTACATCCCGCCCAAAGTCTCTTCGTTGGCGCATTCCCTATGGGTATCGCAACCTTGATAAATAGTGCCCTCACGGCCAATCAGTCCTGGTCATTTTCTGGGACAGGCTTCACCTACGCTCTTTGGGCATTTTGGTGGGCAGACATGGCGATGTCCTTCCTGTGTGCCTTTGGGATGCTTCCTATCATGTATGTTTTGCAGTTCATGCGATTAAACTTCCAACTATCTATTGACACCCCATGCACATGCAGGATGAAAACTCAAGCGCACAAATTGCAACAAATGGCATCCCTGTGGCTTCTTCCTATCGTCACGTTAATTGTCGCATCGTCGACGGGCGGCCTCCTATCGACCGCACTTATGAAGCATTCGACATACCACGCGCTTATAACAACCGGGGTCTCTGTGACTGCCTTGATTATAGGCCTGTCCCTTTCGATCATGATACTTACAGTTTACCTCACACGTCTTGTTCTTCATGGACGTCCTGACCCATCCGTGATCCTCTCTCCCATCATCACATTGGGGCCTCTTGGCCAAGGGGGCTTTTCTCTCCTCATAACGGGCCAGAATCTGGCATCCCTCCTCCCATTACATCTAGGTGACAGATTCCCAAATGCTGCATTCACAGGCGATCTTATCTACTCTGCCTGCTTTTGTGGCGCATGGATACTTTGGTCAATGGGGATTGCCTGGACAATAATCTCAATCATTTGTATCTTCGGTACTGTACGAAGACAGTGCATCCCGTTTTCGCTTGCGTATTGGGGTCTGATTTTCCCAACTGGAGTATATGGACTTCTTTCTCTGGAACTCGGGATAATTCTTGATAGTCCATTCTTTCGTTACTTTGGGGCTATCTGGTCGAGTGAGTGCCGTCTAACCCTCACAAGCTCAATGCTCGTTCTAAGAGTTTTCAATAGTTCTTGTTCTTTGCATTTGGATATGTGTTTTCGTCAGAACAATACTTGGAGTATGGTCGACATCGATATTTGTTGCACCCTGTCTTGCTGGGCCATTAGGCATGCGTCCTGAGTTGGGACCAGCAGAGGGCAAATGTGGAGGCGCAGTATAGCGTTTCAGAAACCATGTAATGACCCTACAGGAATACACAGGACGTCCAGAGCCACTCAGCAACATAATTTTTGCAGGCTGCAGATCAAAATGAAAATCGAATTTGCAGCATTACGCAGAAATGATTTTTGGTGCATTTTTAACAAAGTTAACGTAGCTCAGGTCCTCGACCTCGGTCGCCAATTCCGTCCACAGGTCGTCTATTCATTGCCGTGCCACAAGAGCTCGTTACTTACCTTTAGACGAGCAGAAAGGCATCGATTCAGATTGTTTTGTGCAAATGCATACATAGGACCAGCATAGGACTAATGAGTTTGATTTCTAACTCGTGACAAAACTTGACTGGCGCCATGGCAGCACAACTTGGAATCAACGTTTCAAGATGCTTCATCTTATACGTCGCGTCTCTTGCTGCTCGCAGA
>JABAJV010008611.1:30072-41834 GCA_018854895.1 Tricholoma furcatifolium
TGGCTTGCTAGCCATCAATCAAATCAATCAGGCTACTTGTACAACGAGCTCCACAACTCAGGTGTGTTCTCAGGTGATCAGATTTCTACTACCTTGACTTTCGATCCTGGCACTTGATTCTCGAGAAGATGGTTCATGTTTGTCAAAACAAAAAAAAAACTCAGAGGAGTCGAGGCAAAGGTTATAATTCCAGAAATCAAACATTTCAAAATTGAAATGACTTTTGCTTGTCTTCCAGGCTCGTCATCTGACAGAAGTCAATATCCGTGGCTGCTCTTCTCACCGTTTATCGGTCCCATCTCATTTCTGTGTCTGTTTCCACATGCTCCCGGGTTTTCAAAATAAAGAACCTCGGTCCAACCGCATGTTTGTAATCTCAACTGGAACGTTCTATACCTTGCTCGGGTCAACAACCATTATTTTCCGCGTGGATCTATAACTTTTGGCGCAAATTAATGGGTCTTCTGATGGTCAGCCGCATGATCGAGGTTGAAGAGAAGTGTTCCGCGCAGCAGGTTGAAATTTATGTTGGCCGTGTTATAAGAGGGGAAGAAGCCACATTCAGCAGGTCTGTAGTTCCTTTTCGCGTCAATGCTCAAATCGGCATTAGTTGTGCTGTCTGTTTGTCTCGCTGTGGTAGCTCATCCTCGTCCCATTGCAAAGAGGGATCAGTGCCAGGCAACTTTGGACGTAGCTTTGGTGCGCTTCCTGTCATTTTTGAATACGAGCGTCTGAGATTAATGAGAATATAGTCTGTTGCAGACACACTCCAAAGCACCTACTTCGACACTACCACTGGACAATATACTGGGGGATCACTCTGGACTGATGCGGTGAGTGGTTTGTCTCTCAAGTTCTATCTAGACGACATCTTAACGATACCAGAATACTCTCGAGGACCTCCATAATTTGATGCTTGCAACAGGAACAGACGACTTTGGGTCTGTCGCCGACGAGTCATACATTGGCCAGAATGCCTTGAATAGCGACACTGACTGGAGTACTGTCATAAATGGGGCTAACGACGATGCTGGTGTATGTCATTGCCACTTTGACGTTAAACTTCTCTTTGACCCTTGTCTCATTGTAAGTGGATCGTTCTGGCGTTGTGGAAAATTGCAGACTACAAGACGAGTCGTAGCTTAGATGCTAGCGCATACCTCGTAAGATGTTCTCTGACACCCTGTTTGCAAGGTAGTATTGACTCAGAAATATATGACCTTTTAGAGCAGTGCAAGCACAATCTATGATATGATCGCTGGGCAGTGGGATGACACCTGTGGTGGAGGAGGTGCGCTGTCTTTTTCCACCGCGAATTTACCTGGTAATAGTATCTCAATTGTCGATTTTCAGTCTGGTGGTCGACTGCGCACACCTACAAGAATGCCATCACCAATGAACTCTTCCTTCTCCTTTCCGCAAGCGGTTATCTTAGGGGTGGCGGTGATACCTATCTCACCAACGCTCAAAACGTAAGCTTTCTACCATTCTCAACGCCACCAGCTTACCCCTCATTAATAGACATGGAACTGGCGTAAGAGTCTAAGACTTCATCTTTGACTCTCGGTTGACCGAAGGCCCTTAGTAAGTGCAAGTGGAATGCGTAATTCTGAAAATCTCTGGAACGATGGTCTTGACCTTGATACCTGCGCCAACAACGGACAGGTAAGCGGATTACATGCAGCTAGGAATATCCTTTAGCTCAGGCCTTTTTAGACAACGTGGACCTATAACCAAGTAAGGATTCATTGTTATCCAGGCTTAAATATTTTTAATGATTCGTAGGGTGTCATTGCATCTGGTTTGGCTGCACTGTATGCCGCCACTGGCGATAGTTCTCTTTTGGACCAAGCGGAACTTACTCTGGATGCTACGATTACTTACCTCACGGACGATGATATTCTTAGGGAATCATGCGATGATGCTGATAGCGGAGGATCGGTCTGTGACGCGGACCAGGTAAAGTGATTCGTGTTTGACTTTGAAAGTGTCTTTCTAATAGTAGTTTTGTAACAGCAACTCTTCAAGGTCGTCTTCAATTTCTCTTCATGTATTGACTGACATACCGCTTGTGGCAACAGGGTCTTTGGACCAAGCATGTCCAATACTACCTTGATATGGCGAACGATTCTACCCGCACGGCCAAGTATAGCCCCTTCCTTGGTTCGCAGGAGTCCGCGGTCTATCACTATGCTACTGGCTCTGACAACATTCCTGGATCTGTGTGGTATGCACCAAACGACGTACGAGAATTAATACTTCAATATTCAATGGCATTGACCTCCTCTTACTCTATGTCAACCAGGGTGGCTCGATCTTCACTCCTAAGACAGATGCCAGCGGGCTTGAGGCACATATCTCAGCGGCCAAATACGGCCCCTGTTAGATGGTTTTGGTATTTAAATAGCAGCAGGATGTGGATATATTGTAGGGTATCTTTCAAGCCTCCGGATCCTCCAGAGTCCAGAATGGCAAATACAAGATCGAAACAAACGAAACAAAGCGGGCTAATACATATAAGGCATCCTAAAAGAAGCATGGAACGTTCAGAGAACATGCACATATACATCACCACATACAGCCTAGTCATCATCAATGCCTTCATCTTCTGTCCTCTGTCTCCGATGGGTCTGTTGCGAGGCCTCGGGCGTCAGAGGTTCCGCCTCTTCTCTAATGACATCGTCCTCGGGCCCTTTCCACTTTCCTTTCACATGAACCGAAGAAGTGTCTGTATTGGTCCCGTTCAATGCCCGTTCCAGAGCTTTAGTCTGCCTTAGCCAGCCGTTGAAACTGCGATAATGATGAAATTACCTTTCTCCCCCCTCTTCTTCAACCTAAGTGACATTGCAGCTTGTAGAGAGTCAATATAAGACTCATATTTGACGATCTCGGTGAGCAACCACTGGCTCTTCTTCTCCCAATTAGCTTGAGCTTTAAGAGCGTTTGATGACCTGGGTTGATACTGCGTATACAATTATGATTATCGCGAATGAATCCCGGAAGACTAATAAACGCACCAGAGCCGTCATAGGCTCACGCAGGTCGTTGTGCTTCTCAAGGTCTTTTTTCATGCTCGAAACATGTTTCCTAAGAGCCTCAAGCTGCGTTTCCTCATCATGAACGCTGGACACAATGGGAGGTAGGGGAGCTTTCCAGTCGTTGATCGATGTCCTCTCACCCCAAGGAGAATGCATCGCCCGAACAGTAGACGCGCCATCCCTCCATCCACCGAATCTGCTGCGGCTGCTGCGTCCACTTTTGACACTCATGGCATCGGTGTAGTCCCTTATGGAATCCGTCTCTGATTGGGAGCGAGGATGAGTCAGTGTATCAGCTACACGATTCCAGCCATATTCCATGTTGGATACGCCACCGGCTAGTGGTTCTTTACTTGTACGTGCTGCCCAATAGTTGCAAGTCGAGACCCATTCATTAACGAGATCTTCGGTGCCAGCCTGGAAGAAGTAAACGGCACCGTTTGCCATGGTAAGCACCATACAGTACGGTCTTTGCCGGTTATACCCTGGCGGTGGGAGAGAGTGGGCTAATGAGTGAGCGAGATGAACTTCTCCAACAGAATGAGCATTGGCCTAACAATTCAGTGAACAACAATGATCACAGGCTTGATAAATAACTTACAAGCCAGTTGCCGCCGCCGAAAGTTCCACTCGCACCATTTGAATTGTCACCGAAAGTGAACATATTGAGTAGACCTTTCTGGATGACAACAAAGACATCTAGCCAGGCCTTGTCACGAGCACGTTTCCCTGTCGACTCCCAATACTGCTTCCTGCAAAGCATCCCTTCTTTAGCCCACGGAGCTCCTAAAAGGGCGAGTTCTTCGTCTGTGATGCTTATTGTAGTATCGTCAGAAGCATCACTACGAATACTCCGGTCGTCATCCTCTTGAGTTTCACGAATAATAGTGTGCGATAAGTTCGACGCGAAGCCCAGAGCAGGAGAAAGAAAAGACGAGCTCGAACCATACATGGCCTTGTAAGGTTATTAGCGCAGTAAATACGACCAAGAACCAGTATATTTACCTCATGAGTGGACGTAGCAAAGCTCGGCGACGGACTAACTCGACCATCTATGCTGCTATTGCTGCTATAGGGGCTGACGCCTTGAGCATTGATAATAGACTGAAGGCCTCGTATACTGCCTCGCTTCAGCGTTGTTAGCCGGTCTTGCTGACCACGCAGACTACGATTCCGCATCATTGTACTCCCTCCAGGGGGACGAGTCACGATGGTAGTGAGAGGTTGCAATATTTGCTGACTTTTGATGGCGTTGTACATTTCCTGAACACATTGACAGATAGAAAGACAGCTTAAATAGCGAGCGAGAATATTCCTACCTTCAAAAGATTTTCCATATCAATTTCCCATCCACGACCGTAGGCTGTGTTACTAGTGTTAATCCGAGGCTCGTGAGCAGTAGAAACTTGCACCGATGGTGTGCTGCTGTTCGCTTCTTTCTGAAGATTCATTACGCCTTCCTTAGATATACTGTTCCAGCTGGTAATACTGTCGCTTCGCTTCGAGCGGATGTGAGGTTCGCTTCCGTCTTGAAGAGGTCCACGAACGCTGCTTGAATCATCATATGTAAGGTCCGAGGCCGAGAGGTCGGTAGGAGAAGTCGGTTGAAGAGATATCTGGATAGCAGAAAGCGTATTACGGACGAACTGGTTCCGCGACATACGCACAGCCAGATCAGCGACGTGGAGGTCCGTGTTGAGGAGAAGAAGGGAATAAGAAACGGAGTGAACAACATCTGGTGAAATGCATTGGTGGGTAGATCGTAGCGGGCCGCTGACACTTACTAGCGCTGCCGTAGACACCTCCTGGGTTACAGTCCCAATAGCGGCGACTGAATTCCTCGAGGATGCGGTCCACCTGTTGCGTCTCAGCCTTGAGGTAGAGCTTGGAGCAGAGTCGTCTGCAATGTGGTTAAATAATACAAGACGTCGTTTCCCAACAAACGCATACCGGAAAGCCATGTCTAGCCTCAGGCTGGTGAAATCAAAGAATTCCACGTAGTTGTGGAGCGCCATCCTGTTTATCCGGCCGCTGTTTGAAGAATGAGTATCATCTTAGAGAAAGAAAAATGGGTACCAACTGTCCACCAAGCCATTCGGCGATTTTTTCCTTCGACAAGAAGTCTTCGTCCTCTGCCCAACAACGAGAAGCCAAATCCTTTGCCCGAGCTTCCATCTCCACACTATCCTCGATTACAGGCGAATGGGCGACAGATGACTGGGCCGTAGATGGGTAACGAGATAAGGTTAAATCGTTGACCGATAAGTCATGCTGTGAACCACGACGGGGAGGCACTGTATCACACAGAAAGTCTGTTTTAGTGAAGTACTCGATACCCAGAGTATCGGAACTTACATGTATGAGTGTCCTCGTTTGGAATAAGAGAAGGCTCGGAACTGGATGCAGTTGAACGGTGCAGAGTCCGGAGCCGAGTTGTATCTCGCGCGCTGCTTGCAGGCGGGTTATAAGCAAGCCCGCTTCTTGACCGCAGTGGGCTCGAGGCATGCCTTGACGTATTGCGCGGAGAGCCTATCATAGACGTTGGGCGTGCAGTTGACCGTGGCATCTGCAGCGACGAACTACGCGGTGGTATGATAGGAGAAGCCGGTTCTTTCTTAGTAGAGTCGCTTTCAAGCTGATGAGAGGGAATTTGTAGGACAAGCAAGGGGGTCGTCTGAGGTGCTGGCATTGTGTTTGACTTTTTGTTCTCCGGGCGCAGAGTGGGCTGTGGAGAAGGTCCATCATCTGTTGCATCCGCAGTTGGCCGAGGTGAAGTGTTGCGAACAGGTGTGGAAGGGCGTTCGATATTCAGGGAGTTATATGCTGAATCGAGCTGGGTGAGTCCACCTTTGAAGTCTTCTAGAATACCAGAAAACGCAATGTCGTCGATCCTCGGTACCGACGGCCTGCGTTCTGCGACTGTGGAGGGCGCCGACGACGCTCCCATAACTCTTTTCAGTTCGCTTTCACTGATGCTTCTACTGCGTCGCTTTCTAGCTCTTAAAGTGGCTATATCTAGTTTTGAGGCCGTATCCTCGTTGCTGAGCGTGCGTTCGACGAAAACCATCGATCCATCTAACTCATCGCTT
The DNA here is from genome assembly GCA_018854895.1 of Tricholoma furcatifolium. Lineage (NCBI taxonomy): Eukaryota > Fungi > Basidiomycota > Agaricomycetes > Agaricales > Tricholomataceae > Tricholoma > Tricholoma furcatifolium. The sequence continues at coordinate 36,200 of JABAJV010008611.1, forward strand.
TCCCTCATTTTCGCAGTGACTGGCGGCAAGGGCTTCAGCGAATCTAACACCCGGCTTACATTCTGGACGTTTGGACTTTTTGTGAAGCTGTCCGCTATGGGTGAACTGACGGGAGACCGTGGCCGATGTTCAGGCGGTATAGGTGGCACAGGCGGGGTAAAAGCGTCCAAAAGCGAAGGTGATCCGTGGGTCGGGGTCGTCGGTGCTGAAGGTGACGATGCATCAGTTTTCTGTTCAAACTTAACATTCAGAGATACAATAGCAAAACAACTGAAATGATTCTCGTACGGATCGCTCTCGCTGACTGCTGCTGCTGCTTTGACCCCACATTTTCCCCAAGAAAGCAGTCGTTTTCGCCCTGACAGAGGTTTTGGGGGCCTTAAGAATAGATGAGAATATCAAGACAAAAAAACAGAGCCTTAACGCACTTTGGCTGTTCCGTTCTCTTTTGGACGAGGACTTGGAAGCATCCATTCCGACGAATTCTCGTGTTTGGGAGACTTGTACTTCCCCTTAGAGACACTTGACTGAGGAGTAGATGGGTTGGATGAGACGGTTGTTGAGGAGCGTTGGCGCCCACTGCTAGATGGGCGTTCGTTCGGCAACGGTGGGGGTGGTGACTTTTCCCTCTTATGTACCGCCCCAACAACTTGCCCTTTCTCTTTTGCTTTTCGTAGAAGAGTAGCCAGATCAGGGCTACTTGAGGTACCTGGAGATCGGTATAATGAACGACGATTAGTCTGTCGTTCGGTTGTAATCGGTGTAGTGTCTTCTGCATCGTAAAATACGTCGTGAGAAGAAGAGGAATGCGACGAAGAGCCAGCCGTTCTGGAAGACGAAGGGCCAGGTGCAGGCGAAGGAGTCGGTGGAACGACAACTGGCGTTGCTGGCTGGGTATTTCGAGGTGTAACCTGGCGTGGGGATGTTGGGGAGACTTGAGTCGCGTTCGTTGAGGAAGGGCTATTATCGACACCAAGAGAATTGACATCTAGCCCTTCCTTGAGCACAACTGTACCGCCTGTGCGCAAAGCTTGTTCAAAATCGAGGTCAGTACGTGACACCCGACGATTCAGAGCTCTGTTTCCATTAACGTCCTTGGAGGCGACTGGCTGGAGGCCATTGGGGAAGGCTGTTGGTGTTTGTGGAGATCGCATTGTACTGACATTCTGGCGAAATATGGAAGCCAGGATGGGCGAATACTTAACTTGAAGATCAAAGCTTCAAGCAAGTCTGGAGCAAATCACTGTCAGGGGCAGGGCACAACAACAATTCTTCTCCATCATATTATCACACCATGCATCACATCCAGAAACAGTCGCATAAATTCTATAGGGAAGCTAATTCTAACATGGTGTTGACCACTATTGTACAGCTCTTGACACAGTACATAGTCAGTATCATAATATGAGTAGCAAGGGAATCAAGACATGGTAGTGATACAGCAGTTCTGAATAAACAGCGAAAAAAAAATAACCTGGCAAGCACTTACGCGTCTGCCTGTAATCCAGTAGAAGTCCGTCTCTGACGTTTCATAGCGACGGTGCTCGCACTCGTGGTCGCAGCTCCACCGCCGCGAGCTCCTAGACCAGAACCCCTGCCAGCGCCGGTGAGCATGGAGCCTGATTGCGAGCGAGGACGACTAGTGGACGACGCAAGCTTTGGAAGTGATCCTTTCCGTGCGTTGCCTGGTGTGCCCGACGCCCGATTCCTGGATAAGGCCAAATATAAGGCAAGATCACACACGAAAGAGGGGCAACCTTGATACATACCGCTTCTTGATAACGTCAGTTTTTAGAGATAACGGGCGGACAACCCCATGTAGTTTCTATAGTTTGATAAATACAAGCCATATAAAGCATTTCAAAGAACTTACAAAGAATAAACCACACGCATTGCCTGAGAAAATTCAAGGTAAGCGTGCTTTCTCCTCGACCAAAAATTCAAGACTTACACAACGGTTGCCCTTCAGGATCCCTTCTCCACAGGGGAGTGTTCGTCGTCTGACAGTTCGTACATAACGTCGGAGGCTGATCTCCCTCATCACTCCCACCTTTATCACCACCCCCAATATCCGGTGTGCTGGTAGATGACCTAAGCTCACCTGGCGAATTGTTATTGGTCGGCGGCAAAGAAGGTTTCTTCTGAAGTGCATCTTGCTTCAAAGGTACGAACTTTCTCCCATTCACAGTCCTCACCCCTTGGCCAGATTGAGCAGCACCATCCGCGGAGGGAGGTGTAGACGCGTTGGAAACATTATGTGGCTCAGGTGACGCATCCGCGCTTGAGCCCAAGCCATTGCCCCACCCATCACTCGATGGGCTTGCATGGAAATGGGTAAACCCACCCGGAAGACCCACACCGCCCTCTCCCTGCTCTGCAAGAAGTTGCGCAGGATCGACATGGGTGAATGGATTCTTGTCGAGCCCAGGATACATGAAACCAAGCAGCTGGCTGTAATCGAAGAGCCCATCATCCATACCCGCCAAGTTTGCAGCGTTAAGTGACGCATAACCCTCGGCCATAACTGCACTCGCAGCAGCAGCGGCAGCTGACAACCCTTCATTCGTAGGTGTATGCGTGGTATCGTCTGCCGAAGAGTATGTTTGACCGCTTATCGAAGGATGCTCGGAGGACCGGGGTGGCTGTTGGCGATAGGGGTTGAAATCCGGCTGTCTATCTGTAGACGAAGACGTGACCGACGGAAGAGAGAACAGGCCCTCATATGGAGGGAAGGAGAAATTGAAGGAACTAGTGGGGAACGGGTTTGCGGTCTCTTCTGCTCGTTCACTTGGGAGGGAAGAAATCCCACTACCACTGATAATGGAGGGATCAGCACGCAACATGCTCTCTGAATGCGGGGTTTCGGCGCGTCGTTTCTGGCCGATAAGGTTCTCTGGTGGCAGTGGCTTTCCATTTACCTGGTGTCGTCCACCAATACTGGCTAAAATGCCATCCTTTGACACAGTGTGATCAAAACTAGTCTTGCGTACATGCCTAGGGAAAGAACGCTGTTCTGGTGGGGGTGCATGGCCGTACAAAGACGGTACTCTGGACAGACCATGAATGCCAGAGGAAGGCAAAGAAGAAGGAGCGAAGACAGGGCTGCTGAGGGCGGATAGGCTATAATTATAGGTGTTGGAGGCGAAATAACGGGCTTCGGAGATTGCACTTGAGTTTTCTGCCTGGTCTTCAAAGACAGAGGGTAGATCAGGTGCATGGTGCGCGGATGGTGGGCTGCGTCGGCCGTAGCTCAGTGAAAGCATTGACGGAGCAGAGCCACTACCGGGTATAGGTATACTGGGTGACGTCGAGAGAGTGGCTTTAGAAGCTCCTTTAGCCTGATTGGCAATGTCCGAGACTTTGAAAGTATCGTGCAAACTAGGAAACGCATAACGTGCATCATATGGCGCCATATTGAGTAATCCATGCTGGTCAAAATTCGCTGCTGGTTCTGGAGGGCGTGACCTCGAACGACTAGTTGGTCGCCAATCCATGGATATTCTTGATCTTGACCTGCTGAGTGCTCGCCAGTCCATAGGAACGACACTATGTATGGAGGCTTAGATACAACCGTACAGGTCTTAAGAGGAACTAAAACGCACTCAGGTTCATCAAAAGAGTCCTGGCTTGTACCATCGAACCCAACAACTCGCACTCTTGTCTTACCCTTGTCGATTCGTCGCCCTCTCTCATCAGGCTGCCTCGACGTGGCCGCTTCCGCGGCCTGTTCCGCGGCCTGGAGTTGCTCGGACTTCGCAGCATCCTGAGCAGCAGCAGCGACAGCTTCTTTCGAGCCATCCTTTTCCCGTTCCTTCGCAGCCGCTTCCTCTTCCTCTTCCTTCTTCTTTCTTAACGCCAATGCCATCATCCGCCAGGTTAGGTTCTCCATCCGCTGTGCATGCGGCAAAGTAGCTTTCGTCCGAGCATACATTTTCCACACCTGCGTCGCCAAGGGATCTTGTTTCGCCAGCTGTCCTGGATCAGCGGCGAAATCACCGGAAGGTGGCAGCAAGTCGGGTGAGCCAGAGACTCTAGGTGAGGTAAAAGGACTTGTAGCCTGTGGGGATATGGAGCTTCTCGGTGGGGGAAATAGTTCTTCTGAGAAGATGTCGGTGAAGACGGGCGATTTGGGGGCGAGGCTTGGTGACTTTGATAATGCAGGTGATTGTTCATATGGACTCCTGTCTGATACGAGTTTGGGCCCTGATGAAGGAATGGACGGTGGATCGTTCAGCGCACTGTACGCTGAGGACAGAGTGACAGAGGTAGACGCAGGGGACATCCAGAGTGATGGTGGAAGGCGTGGATCTGAACGCTCACCTGCTGTTGAATAGGGTTGTCCTTGGGACGAGTTGAATGCCTGGGTAACATTTGACCCCTTGAGTGTTCCTTGTAGGTGTGCAGCGGATGTTTGGCGCCTGGGTTGGTGAGAATTGGTTCTCAAATCCTCTGCTTAAATACAGGATCAGTTGCGAAACCCAAAATGTTGGAGAGAAGTGAAACATGCCACCGTGTTGCTTAATCTTGATATCAGAACTGGAACGAGGAAGAGGGGCCTTGGATGGATGTGCAGGCGGGAACTTAAGGTGCGAAGGTGAATGATTCTGAGACCAAGAAACGGGAGAACTCGACTGAGAAACTTGAGTTTGATAAGAACTGTGGAATGAACTGGACAGGCTTGGTGTACCAGAAGGCGATGAAGAGAGGGATGGGATAGAACCATTAGCAACTAATGCTGCATATGCATTGGGATGAATGGGCGATGGAAGTGAATTTGCCCAGTCGTTAGCGTAATGACCAGGAATAGGTGGCAGATCTGTGCCTAGGCTATCTGCAAATTCACCAAGGGGGAAATTATGAGCATGTCCTAGATTAAGACTCTGGGACCAAGGCGAGGGATGACCAGATGATGAGTTATGCGAATTGTTGAGGGAGGTGTTCAGAGTCAGGAGAGAGTTAGGAGACCATGCCCTGACATTACGGCGACCATTGGATTGAGATGGGTCAACATATCGCCTGGAGGATGTCGTTGGAGGCTCCATAACCAGTGCGTGCGCGTGTGTAAAGTCGAAAAGACTGTCTCCAAGAAACAGACTAGGCCGCTAAGGGACCTCTTTAGAGGCGATGGTGGTTACTTGTGAAGCTGATTGAAGATAGAAGGAAAGAAACAAACGTTATGAGCGTTGAAGACGCAGAAGACGACCTGGAAGCCCTTGTAGATGACTTGTGCAGACGGGCAGGTCAATTGGGAGGAGTCTCAACAAATCTCCGGTCCGTACTCGCAAGACCCTTGGCATCCCTGTCACACATAATCACATCAATGTTCTCCCTGTGTCCGGGGTCTCGCCCATATCCAGCGATTCGTTGCCATGTCCTCTCACGATCCTGACCACCCATTGAACCTTGACCTTGGCGAGATCATTTTCTCCTCAGCTTCTTTCGTCTCTTTTACCCCTTCAAGATCTCATGTACACAACGAGGAACTTGTTTCCAGCCCTCTCTGCTCCACCATCAAAAGGGATCCCAATAGAATAATAAATGTTACATTTCCTTCAACAAGTTGATTTCAGAATTCAATGGAATGGCTGCTTAGCGCTTAGCAGGCATGGAGAAACTACAAATCGTATCCGCATGG
>JABAJV010008612.1:0-44198 GCA_018854895.1 Tricholoma furcatifolium
CTGGATGCTTTTAAACAGTTCTATGTCAACAAATATGTAGACCATCATGCATATGAGATTGCCTTTTGACGACAAGCATCTTTACTTCAAATTATTGAATGTAAGCTGCAAAGACAATTAAGTGGTTACAGGTATATTCAAAGACACATATTACAAGATTAAGATCTAGGATCCAAGACTAAGATACGCTAAGACGCTTTCACCAAGAATAAGATCTCCAAGATGACCCCGCCGTTTTGCTGATGCACTGCGCGCGAATCGGTGGTACTACAGCCTTTCTCATCAGCGGCGTGCCCCCGGACATTGTCAAGATGACTGGTCGTTGGGCTTCCGATGCCTTCTACCGTTATTGGAGATCCCTTGAGGTTATCGCCCCTCGTTATTTGGAACGCTGCACTCAACGTTACGATAGACAGCGTGATGGGGCTGACACTCGCTTTCGCTACCCCAACCACAGATCTTACCACTACGGCCGCCTTTAACGGTTTTTTCAATATCTGTCTCATTCACACTATCGCTCCACTATCTCTTCCTTGATTTTCCTTCAACATTCCACATCCTATGCCTATGTTTACATTCTATGGCCTCTTATATTTTCTGCCCTTCATTTCGTCCCTTTGGGCCTCCTCTCCTCCTTTCTCTTCCCTTCGGGTCCGGGCCTTTCGCGTCGACGCGATTCACGTTCGCTTCGTCGGCGGGTGTCTCCTCTACAGTCGGCTCAAGGCTCGGCGTTCCACTCGAACGATCGTCCCATTTGTCTCGGTAGAATACATGTTTGAATAATACTACCTGTTGCCTGTTCCCACACTCGTGCATACTTCACGCGTCTGAGTCACGAGGCACGACAAAGGACGAAAAACAGCTTAGCGAAATTGATCGTTATCGATCTAACAACACGGATCACAAAATTGTTCTTGACAAGGCTTAGGAATCCATCCGCATACCACCCAATAACTTCAGCGTGTGGGTAACATATTTTGCGTCTTGTGTCTGTAGCGGTCCACAGTATTCTACGGTCCGAAATCTGCATCCAGTTTAGGCCAGCCTTGTGGACCAGAAACCATTGTATTACTATGTGGTGATGGTTGTCACGAAACATTGCAACTCACTAAAGCTTACCCGCTTGCTCCGATATGTCATGTACCTTAGGTATGACCCTGAGCCGTTCGCTGATGAGTCTAAATTTCCACTTACGATTTTGAAGCATGGTTGTTTCTTTCCACCGTCTACTATCATGAGCTGCTCGCAACCGGAGACAGAAGGTCTGCGTTGGGCTTCAGCACCACCATTCCGGAATGTTGATGAAGATTATCATCTCGGGCGGTCTGATGAAGAAATGGCACGCATATCGAGGGAGATCGATGAGCAACTGTTGGCATCGAAGAAGGCTTTGGAGAGAAAGAGAAAGTCAGTCCAGATATTGCTCTTAGGTGAGTCAGACTCGACCTTCGCCCGCTCGTACCCCGATTGGATGTAAACTTCTGATATGCAGGTCAATCTGAGTCGGGCAAGGTAAAACCCAAGTCTTCACGCAACCGGGGCAATTTAACTCACTTATCTTTAGAGCTCAGTCTTGAAAAGTGAAGCTCTATTTCTTTTTTTCAATCGTATCGAAGTACTGAACTTACGAACAGACTTCCATTTGACCTTTGCACCAAAAGATTTCGACAAGGAAAGAGTAGTATGGAGAACAATCGTGCAACTCAACCTGATAGGGTATGCGCCTTGACCAGCATCCACCGTGACACACTTGACAGGCTTTTCAGGTCACTTAGGCTGATCCTTGATATTCTTGCGCGCGAATTGGGCTCTGCGGACACCGATGGCCCTCTCATCCGCGATCTTCGGCGTACCCGACTCCGTTTTTCCCCTCTACTCTTCATCGAGCAAAATCTCATGCAACTTATTTGCCCTGACACTCACAACCATCGCGATGTATGTGTTCGTCCTGGGACTGATTGGAAGGGACTGCTAAGAGAACGGTTGGAGTTGGATGTTGAAGATGGTTCGAAACGACACTCCCAGAATCTTCAAGCAAGCGAAATCGATCCAACGGCGGTCCTTGTTGCATCTAAAAGCGATCTCATGGCTTTTTGGGGCGATCCAAATGTGCGGGCCGTCCTAAAGAAGAGAGGGGCAAGGATGGAGGAGATGTCAGGATTGTGAGTTCGAAATAATCCATGAAGATGAACATGCTCAACTCGTGTCGGAAGCTTCTTAGATGATATCGATCGGATTGTGAATGAAAGCTATATTCCAACGGACTGTACGTACGACTTCACAGTGCCGTACCTGATGGATACTGAAACAGACCCTTATCGCAGCGGACGTTATGAGAGCACGAATACGGACGCTGAGCGTTCAAGAGCATTATTTCGTGGTCGAAAAGGGTATAATTCTTCTGTCGAATCCCCTCAATCCTTTGGCTCACATCCCGATCTAAGGGCTAAGTGTAGGATCTGAGGTCTACATTACAGACGTTGGAGGAAGCCGTAGCCAGGTGAGTCATTCACTCGAAGAAACTTGATTGCCCTAACACACTTACAGAGGCCGAAATGGATACCATATTTTGAACACGGTATGTTCGCGGTTTTAACTTGGGCTAAGGAAGTGCTGACAAGCCTGGTCGTATGCTTAGTTCAAACGATACTCTTCCTTGCACCTCTCACATTTGACAGAGGGCTCGAGGAAGATCCGGAGGTTAACAGACTTGTATGTGGTAAATTCTTAAGGTGGCAATGTTCTCAATGCTTTCCCTGCAGGAGGATAGCCTCATGCTCTGGCGAGAAATCTGCCGTAACAAGATCCTGGCCAAGTCAACATTAATTCTCTTTTTCAACAAAGTAAACTTTTCTCACCGCTAATTTTATTTGCCCTTCTGAATATCCGACTAGACGGACGTCTTACGTCGCACCCTTGAGGCTGGCGTCAGAGTTAAAAAGTTCGTCCCCAGCTTTGGCGATCTTCCCAATGAAGTAGCATCCGTAACAAAATGTGAGCTACGTCTTTGTGATGCATACATCGCCCCTGATAATGACTGCATATCAGATTTCTGTGACAAGTTCCGGACGTACCACGTTAGTGTCATTTTCTATCTGCAAAGTTCAACTTTTTCATCCTAATTCGACAGCGCAAATTATCGCCAGTTCCGCGACCTTTCATGTTCCACGAAACGTCCGCCATCGTACGTCTCTCTTCTCGATGTCCCGCTTCTTCTGTCCAAATTGAAGTTTATTGAATCACTTAGGACACGGCATCGATGGCAGCCCTTCTCTTGGGAGGTACGCATCTATGTTTCTCCTCGCGCTGCGCTTGATTCAATAAAAGAAACAGTTCGAGAAACCATCCTACGCATATATCTTCAGCAGGGAGATATGATTTAGGTTTGATAATTTACTTCGCCAATAAATATCTAGCGCGCACTATAATTCTTGCTCATACTCAAACACTTATTGCAACCATATGCTTGGAGATCACCTATTTATTTGATACAGTCACAACGATGTTGCCATAACAGCCATATATTCTATGTATCCATATTATACGCATAATTTGGCCGGATCTCTTTTTCTCTCATATGTCTCTGAGGATCTTCTTGATGTTATTTTTCAGATATCTCGACTAAGACAGGCGCACTGTGTCCCCGTGACGCTTCTCGCAAATATGTACATGTCTACCGTTTTTTTTCGAGACAAAGGCAAAGATTATTTGTGACGTTTATATAGTCATCAAGCCCGTAATTGTCGGGGAAGCAAGGTGCCAATATACACCGAGAGACACGCAACCGCAGTCAGCACATAGAACACCAGATGACCATCCAAGTATCCTTTCTCCATAGATAGAGAAAATAGAGAATTTGCCATTGCAGGGCCAATCGCTCTCACGACACATATAATCATCTGTGCGAATCTCTCCGGTGAGTGTCACTAGACTGGATCATGTGTAGGAAATGTACCTGGCTCAGACCGTTTGTCGCACCAAGGGATGCACGATTTGGTGCGGCAGCCGCGATGAATATGAAGACGGCACCTGCGGTGTGTGGATATCAATCCAATGAAGCAGGAGAGTCTTACGCTTACCAGCTGAGATAGTGAACCCGATGGCTAAAAGGATCTGAATAGTAACGGCTACCCACACAGCCGTGCCCAAGCCCTGGGACTTTGCCATCTGACTGATGATGGGAAACAAGATAAAACACGGTAACGAGGCTGCTATGCCGCAAAGGTATGTCTTCTTTGAGCCGAGGCGATTGTGTATGGGAGCGAAGAAAAACATCTGCACGATTCCAGTAAAAATCCCGGATGAGGATAAGATATGCCCGATTATCGAAGGAGGTAACCAAGGCCCCCAAGGGCGATAGGAGTTGACAGAAATAGAGGGTATACTGCTCGGAATGAAATATCCACTAACGATAGGACGGCATAATTTCCAATGGCAACGATGACTCGCCGTTCCAGTAGTTCACGTAGTGGGAGTGCCTTATCTGCATTGGGAACGGGAGACTCTCGAGGCGTTGGAGACGGCTGAGGTTCAGCAACAGGCCGTATAAACCATGTCATCTTAGTCTTGAGACCCGTCAGCGTGTATTCCGTTTCTTATTCAATTATTTTCTTCCCGATATCCGCGTTGTGTGCATGACCCCCTACCGCGCTCAATGCATATGCGGCGGCTATTGCACAGGGCAGGAAATAAGGGTATGTCTTGAGGAACTCATTCTGGCCGAATATTCCGGGAAACTGTTCTGCAGGTCGAGAAAGAGAACCACCGATTAGAGGACCTATCTGTCAAAAAATCAGTAACGATGACGATATCTTCATGACCGGATTGTTGCTCACAGTGCCGCCGAGTGACCACGCGACAGGCATATAGCCATAAACCTCGAAAACTGTCAATACACATGTGCAAGGAAAGAAACGACAACTGCAGCTGACCTGCGCAATATTCGAGGAATCTGTGAATTCTACTATCATGCTAAGGCAAGACGTATGCTTTAGTCAAAATATCATTGATAGAAATCAGTTTCTTTACTTCTTTATCACGCTAGAGTTTCCATCTAGGGAGGGTTTGGTGAGCTAAACTGGAGAGAGATCATAGTAGCTAATATACTTAAGGCACCGTTGAGACATCGACTGTAACATTTTTTTTTGTTGAATTACACACGATCTCTGATTTCTGAACGCAAACCAAACCTTATGACAAGAGTCCAGAATGTTTGAGATAATCCGAAACAGAACATCGAGAGGCCAAGTCCAAACAGCCCAACCAGTATGATGGGTTTGCGACCGACCAGGTCTGACACGCGACTCCAGTGAAAAATCGTGAAAGCCTGAGTTAGGAAGAATATAGATTGCTTTTCGAAGGTCAAATACGGCGAATAAAATCCAGAAAGTCTTTAGACACGCACTAGCAATCCAACATAGTATCCAACGCGACTTTCATTGCCATGTGTGATCCCAATGTCTCGTATGAGCTCAACGAACAATGAATAACTCAAAGAACAAAAAAAGGACAAGTGTATAGAGTTAACGACATACCTGGGGTGCAAATGGATTTATGACATTAGATGTCAATGGCTCTGCGAGCTGCAGAAAGAGAACGATCGTTAACTGTGACCAAGGAATGGGAGTTGGCTTATTTGACGGTGAAAGCAAAGGGGTTTCCTCATCGGCCTGGTTGGTCATGATAAATTGGAGTCAACCAGAGAGAGCGAGAGATGCGCTCATCAAGTCATTACGCTAGGATAGAGTCGAGTCATGCATCAACTGTCACGATGCCAATTAAAACATGACGTGACGGACGTTGAGTAGTAATTTAGGTTTGTTGAAATTTTTATCAGATAAGACAATCAACGAAGGAGATCAATTGAAATTCCCACCAATGTCTTCCACCAGTTCTGTCCCGAAAACTGTTGTCGTCCTGGGTGCTGCCTATGGAGGTTCGCTCCCACATTACAAATGTCGACCTTCTACTTATATATGCGATTTAGGCCCAAGAGCTGCTCAGATCCTGGCAGCTGGCGTCCCTGAAGGTTGGAGAGTACTCTTAATTGACCGTAACTCGTAAGTGTTATTCTGCCGAGCGACGAAGCTTTTCTAAAACTTGAACTAGTCACACAAATAGTGAGTTTCTAGAGATGTCCTCAGAACACCAAAATGACCTGCGTTAGATGTTTACATCCTCCCGCGACTGTCTGTATTGCCTGGACATGAACACAAGGCGTGTAAGTAACACCATTTCATGTTCTTCCATCACTAAAATATAATGCAGTTATCTCAAACTCAAACGTTTTTCGACTTGAACACCCTTCCCACGTACATCGACGTCTACAAGCTACTGTTACTTCAATAAGCAAGCATTCGTTGACGTTGTCGAAAAGTTTTCCGGAATACGACCTGCCGACTTCAACCATTCCATTTGACTACATGATCTATGCCCTTGGATCCCATTTGCCAGCTCCTCTCAACTTATGGGGCCTAGATTCGGGTGGAAAAGTTATTTCAACTACACCTGTCAAAGGCAAACAACTCCCTGTTTACCAAGGAATGAAGTCAGAAGGAATTGCATGGCTAAAGGAACGCCAGAAGATCGTTGAGGCCTCAATGAACGTCCTCGTAGTAGGGGGTGGTGCCCTTGGAATTCGTATGTTTACCCATTCGTTCCTCCGTTCTGTACCAACTCATACGTTCAGAATATGCAACGGACATTGCGACCATCTACCCCACGAAGAAGGTCACACTGCTTCACTCCCGCATGCGCTTGTTACCGAGGTTTGATGAAGGAATGCACTCAGAGAGTAAGCTTTTCCGCCAGTTCTTGTTCGACTTTTCTCACCTTTCCTCAAATACAGTCCTTACCGTCATGGAATCTATGGATAATCTCGACGTTATTCTCGGCGAGCGATTGGATTTGTCCTTTATTGAGAGACAGAAGAAGCTCGACCAACAGGGCCAGCGCGTGCTTCGAACTACGGGAGGAAGAGAAATTGCTTGCGATCTCACGGTAATTAGGATTGTTCACATTTTTACGGACACCTCGTGCCAACATTTTTTGACATCCAGCTTCTTTGTACTGGTCAAACCCCGAACACTAATCTCCTCAAGGAATTCGACTCTGCAACTGTCAATCCTAGTAACTCCCTGGCGCATGTCCTACGCACCTTGCAACTCGGCGTTCTCAGATCTTCGGAAGCGTCGGTTGACGATCTAGACACCGCACTCAAGCAGATTTCCATCTCGATGCCCATAGAAGAACCTTTGGAAGCTACTCCTTACCCACACATTTTCGTTGTCGGTGATGCTGCGGATGCGTTTAGCGCAATTCCGGCAGGGCATAATGCATACTATCAGGTCAGTTTTGGTGATAGATCAAAACGCATTGTTACTGATGATTGTATAGGGTGAAGTCGCTGCGCGAAACATCCTCCGTCTCATCAAGCGATCTGACGGTGCTTCAGAAGAGGATGAGCCTCTCGAGCAATACATCCCGGGTCCACCCGCTATCAAAGTATCCCTTGGACTTGTGAGTGTTTTTGTGGCACGTTTGGCGACTCTCTCACGCAATCCACAGGGAAAGGCTGTCTTCCAATCCCAAGGCATCATTGGCCGGCAAGATGGTGCTCCTGATGACCTGAACGCGGCTAGCATGTGGCCAATGTTTGGTATCCCAGTCACCCACGACGATGAGATGTACCAATAGATATCTTAGACATTCAAAGGGAATAGACGTGAACATCAGATGTCAACTTTTGTACCAATGCTAGTGTTACATTTCATTACATAGATAATGATAGATTACCAAGAGATGTCGAATCGGTAAACAATAAGACGGGAGAAGAACTTGTAAGATGTTGCCGTGATTGTAAGTAATGATGCACAGATGTAACTTGCGAAAATAAGAAATGCGATGCAATGTGGATAGATATGAATGGAAGGGGTGTCCATCAGAGCTAATTCCAGCTGCTCAAAATATCGCTGTCTAGATGATCAAGTCCAAGGGGTGGAGGCCAATGCCTTTCTGCTAATCCATCGTCCTGATTATCGGGGCGGTCAGGTGGCAGCGGGGTTGGGGGACGCCATGACACAGGCGGCTTCGCCGCTGAACGTGCCCATGCGTCATCGAAATCTCGCTGAAATTCAACCGAAGGATGGTCATAAATGCAAGGTTGGTCCATAGATTCCGTCCACCCACGACCTGGCTGATAATGAAAGTAAGAAGAGGGTATCGGAGAAAATGGCACACTCTGCGCAAAAGGCGGGGTGTATATGTGCTTCGACGTTGCGCCTTCGCTAGGAGTTACAAGAGGAATGGAGGGAGACGCGGATCGGTGCTTTCGCGCCGGCGCCGTCTGTAAGACATTTATAGGGATGCCAGAATTCGAATGGGGTTGGGCGAAGTCCCGTTGTAGCTCCTCGTACTCCTCTCTGGTAAGGGGAACGTCCGGTATCACAGGATGTGAGTTAGGAAGTGGATTTTGTATTTGTGATGCTGATGTTGGAGGAGGAAGTTCTGGCAATACTGCAGGGGCGGCAGAGATGACTGGAGCTGCGTAGGAATGTCGATTCCGGAAGTTAGCAGAAACGGGATAATATGCACAGCGAGGTGTTGGGTAGCGATGGTGTTGATAGGACATGGTTGTAGATGTCATCTTGAATAGCGATGACTAGTGACGGAAGGAGATTCAAGAGTATTGTAGTATGTTAAAGATTGTGCAGTACTTATAATTATGGGGGATCAACAAAACATGCTGGTGCCGCGTGTTCTAAATTCTCCGAAAGGATAGCGACCCATATACGTCAAGGCAACAGCTTGTGTGGATGAATGTGATCATGATGCCGACCAAACCCCGACCATGATTGGAAAAGGTCGAAACGGATGATAGAGTCGATGAATGGTCTGCGGAGATTTGGTTTACAGATTTTCGAATCATGCGCAATTCAAGATTGTTCAGCCTTCCCTCTCGACTTTCTTTCAACGCCTTGCGTTTTCTCCTGCGCTAAATTTGGCATATTTCCGTGCTGAGCATAAGGGCAGGGCTGTGTGGCGGCTTTAGACGCTCAGGAATTCTGATGTAGTTAATCGGGGGTTGGAGAAACAGATCAGTTTTAGGGTTCTCAAGTGACCTGGGAACCACGAACAAAACAGTCACACACATAAGATGAACGTTTGAACACTTGTTATGAGCCACATCATCTTAAAATACATTGGGTGAGAGATATTTAGTCAACTGAGGGGTTGAGTCCAATCAATTCGTCGAGCTTGATTCTGTGAAGCAAATTTTTGAGCCAACTCCGAAAGATCAAGCAGATGGCGCATGGTAGGCCGCCCATGAGGACAATTCCATGGTTGATCCATCGTCCCCATATGATTTACAACCTGTAGGGCTTGTTAGTGATTATTACATCGAGTGATATGCCTGAGAGACGTGCCGTAGTCATTTGCTGTTTGTTCAACGGCATGCCCACCATGACACTCTTTCGACAAGCCCTCATTGCGAACATCGCTCGTGCCTTAGAACACCGTACCATCTGCCCCGACGGGCGGTCTCGCATGAGGTGTATAAGTTCCTCCAAATCTAGAAACGCAATGAATTAAAGTGACGACGAAGACCAACGATGCTAACCTTTCATATCAAAAATCGTGCTCTTGCTAACTGGCTGAGCTACAAGACAAAGCTTCGCACCCTGCATCTCACTCCGACTTGCCTCCTCTACCTCCTCCACCTCAAATCCGTTCTGGCGGAGAATATCTGTATTCTCCAGAGCGATGAGTTCATCGGATGCGGTCAATTCCATCCTCCGAGGCCTAAAGCAGCATCAGGACCTAAAACTTAGCAACACTACGAAAACGTACTTGAAGAGTTTCTGAGAGTTTATAGTCGTCGTCTGTTGCAGGATCTCGAAATTGTATTTCTCATCGGCAGCGTGCTGGTCTACGATAAATAGGTCGTCCATCACAGCGTTCGTATCTTCCTCTCCCTCGCTGACGACTATTTGCCTTCGGGTGACAATAAAGCCCAAATTGAACTGGCCAACAATATCCATAGCGGCGAAATCCTTCTTGTCAATGATTCGGGCCAGAGCCTTAACCGCAGTCTCGTCGTTTTCCGTGTTGGCAACGCCCGCGTCTGACGGTACCCGCCGTAAGGGATGCGACTCCACCTCGTTCATCGATGGAGCTCCGCTCCCTAGGCGAAGCCATGCATCCGAAATCCTATCCAAGTTAAAGCGGAGTGTGATGTCGCCACTGTCAATGTCAGATGTACGGATGACTTCAGGACGGTAGACAGTCTCTTCATATTGAAGAGCCGAGGTTGTCTCGTCCACCATCGAAATAATGTGCGAGTCGTCAAAGTCGTCGGTGGTGAGATCGATCATAGATGAGGAGTGGCGGGATTCTGGCAGATCTGCGTCACGTTCACCACGCGAAGATGGTCGCTTTAACAGCGGAGCTGCTGGTGGGGATGATGGCCCAGACAGAGATGCATCCTGTGGACCGCCGTCGTCCTCAAGAAATAGTGGATCTGATTCACCAACTTCCGTCTCAATCAAATCCTCCCCATGTTCAGCAGTAGCAGGCCGAGTACGTGACAAACTTGTCATATTCATATTGCTGATAGCGTCGACCTTCTGATACTCATTGGCGGTTGTTAGAGTAGGCTCTGTCCCGTTGATACCGGTTGCTCTAGAACTTCTGGACAGAGAAGCCAGCGATGAGTTCCGTACCGCCTTCTGAGTCAAGGTACTGTGGCTCCACGCGGTTCTTGTTGTGTCCAAGACAATGGGAGGATCGTTAGGAGGCTCCAATTCCACACCCATACCCATGGTTTCGTCTTCATTGTCCACAAGCTGCACCTGTGGCACTTGCTCCTCCTCTTCATCCCGATTTCCATGCTCGTCGTCATCGCCAACGACCATCGAATCGTCGGACATCTGAGCTGCTATTGATACGGGTTCTTGAGATGGATGATGAAGTGGACGTGGACTTGCAGTGCGAACCTCCGCTGCCATCCGAGTCGGTGAGGAGAGAGGTGAAAACGGAGATGCAGGGGATGCTATAGGTTCTGCACCCTCGAATTGATTTCTCGCTCGATACCCCGCTAGATGCTGGGTTTCGTCGTCCAATATTTGAACACGGGTGGGTGAACGATTCGATAATGGAGGATATGATAATATAGTCGGTTTGCCCTTTTGAACTGTCATCGCTCGGGAGGCAGGAAGAACAGACGTCCTAGTTTCTCTATCGTCCACTTGCTCCTCTTCGTTCTGATCTTGATCTAAATCCCCTTGGGCCAAGGAATTCTGGGGTCTAGTCTTTCCTTTGGGTTTCGAAGTCTGCGCAACCACGGACGCGCGTCCCATAGACCCACATGCTCCGTACTTTCCCGAACCAGCTCCAGTTAGCGACGGTAAGGACGACAGTATTTCCTCGTCATCAGAGATACGGGATGGTGGGGATGACGGGCGTTCAGAAAGTCGTTTCTTCTTTGGCCCTGGTTCATCCGGCTCGACGCCCTCACTCAGATGATCGTGTTCTTCAGTTGCTGAACGCGACCGTTTCGACGCAAACGGATGAGTAGATAGAACGGTCTGAGTCATCCCTCGTTGGCTCTGAGATGAACCAACGTCGAATGTTGATCGTGACGGAGCAAAAGCTCCTTCTAGGGCAGCCTATGGGCGTCACTTATTAATGTCCTGCTAGTTTATCAACAAAGTAGTTATCAAAAACCTTGAGCTTCGCAACCAGATTGCTCTCGTTGTGCAAAAAGATGGTCCGTTTGTCAGGGCTGACATTGATATCACATGACTCTAAGCAGAGTTAGTCTCTAGTCCAAACCACATTGAAATGAAGAGCGCACCAGTGGGTATAATAAAGTTGGCCAGAATGAAAGGCGATTGAGTCGCATTGAAGGATCGGTAAGCTTCGTTAAAAGCCTTCTGTACCTACGTACAGTGTAAGTATAGGAAATGTGACTCGAGTTGAGATATTACTTTACTCAAGTTACATGGTCTGCCGTTAACGTAGAAGAACTGACGATCCGTGCCAGTTCTTCCGCCTCCAATCGAAAATTTGGAAATAAGTCCCTTGACCATAGCGGCCATTGGTTCGACATCACCGTCTTTGCTGTCGAAACTTCAGCTACATGACTACCAATGTCGTTGTCACACTAACCCTTGTATCCTCTTGAGGGAGGTTTTGTCTCTATCCACTTCAAATGTAAGGTCTAAATCAACGACGTTATCTAGTGCTTTCGGGCCCCATAGCTCAGATACAAGAGCACGTGAAGTGGACGCGCCCGAAGTCCGAAGTTGGACCGTTTTCTGGCTTGCAAGCAGTGAGGCCAAGAATTCTGCAGGATGAAATAGGCTTACCCCTTGTCAGCCACATTGCTGACGGTCAATCGAATGCCTGTGCTAATTAGGGCATAGGCATTCAATAGCCCAAGAGCCTTTCCAAATTCCCGCTTCACGTTCCGTTCGAATTCCTTTCGTCGCACAGGAAGCGGCTTGAAGAGGTTCGTCACTGTAACGGTTGTGCCTCGCTGCATGGGCAATCAGCCATAGCCGAGAGGGAGAACAAGAAATTCCAAAGCAGACCTGACGCGCAATTTTCGATCGTTTTGCCACTTGACCGCTTGAAGCCATCTCTAAAGTTGCTCCCATCGGAGGTTCTGTCGCTGTAATCACTGAAAGGCTCTCTGACAAAGCGCATAATGAAGATAGTGCTTCGCCTCGAAAACCAAATGTCCGCACTGTTGCCAAATCCGAGAACGAGGATAGTTTAGACGTGTAGTGTTTCAAGGCTGAAAGCAATAATAAGTAAGGTCGTCCATTGGCACGTAAAGTTAATGAATAGACTTACCGATACTGTCATGGTACGCTTCTGGAATACCTGAACCATTGTCGATGACTTCGATGCTCTTCAACCCATGTTGTTTGAACCGAACCTCTAGAAAGACGTAAATTTTATTCCAATTTCCAGTGTAGCGAAGCTCACCAATGTTTGTAGCCCCTGCATCGAGGCTATTTTCGACCAATTCCTTGACTGCTGTCTGAAGATCGATTACCACCTGACCAGACGTTATTCTGTGGATAGAGGTCTTGTCTATGGCCTTGATTTCTCCCCCATCTAAATTCAGCGGCATAGAACTTGTTCACAACGAAAGCGAGCTTGACTCCAGCCCAGAGAGGCCCGAGCGGCTTCTCGTGGGTCGATCAACGTGACCTGCCCTCAAGTCGGCTTAGTCATACACTAGTATTTGCTCGGTTCCCAGTTTCAATTGTTCTCACTTTGACACTCCATCCGTGGTCCATAATGCACAAACAATAGGGGTCGACAATAGCTCTCGTATCCTTGACAAGTATCCTTGACAAGAGATCGGTCACGAGGACCCACTTTCTTTGGCGGAATGATGTTCGAATGCGTTGCTTATATCCTTCTGATCTACACGCACCACAGCTTTTGTTTTCATGAAAGGATATTTTCTCCGTTTGGACAGCCTTTTCTTAAGGGTGCTGTTCTGTTGGTGCGCCACATGCGCGGAGTCAATAAGGAGCCCTTGTTCCTGCGTAGTACAGCTTCGGTGATATGGAGATCTGACTGCCCCGAGGCACATCAAATCCACAACAAGGGATCGTCTCGCTTTGGCCACCGAATCCCATGACCTCCATAACAGCCTTGTTCCATCTATAGCCAACAAATCCACAATAGGCTGATCGATATAGACGCCTCAAAATCGTGTGCCCATAACTTATATATGATGGGGACTGCAGCGAATCACACCCCAATTCATCCTTGTTCACATTCACGCACTCGCGTTCTGTACACTAGTTTTCTTTGGCCTATAATGTCGACAACACCTGATGATAACATACTCTTCCACAATGTCACTGAAGAAGAACTTGCGCTGGCGGCTACTATGGACTCTCCAATGACCAACGATGAATTTGACGCGTTCATGTTGTGGGTCCCGTCTATTATTCTATATGCCTTTATCTAATACTTTTTGAAACAAGGAGTCTTTCGACTCCCAATGAAGCCGAATTCAGTATATCTGATAATTCGTTTCAAGATCTTCCTCCTGACTTATAGTACGTCTATTTCGTCATTTCCCACTGATTGGAAGGCTGAGCATGTCCAACTCAGTTCATTACTTTCTCAACCCGTGCAAGACTCGGGTTTTGAGTTTACTCAAGATACCCCAACGGACCTTGGGTAGGTGGCATTCATTTCATCTGCCGCTACAATATCACTGATACCTCAACAGTATTGATCAAGCGTTCTTAGAATCGGCATCTGCGATGCCACCAGTTACAACTCCGAAGGAGTTCGTCATCCAATGTGGTTTGAACCCATCTGAATTCCAGAGCCTTGAACATGGGGATGGCGATGTGTGGGATTCCGTCATGCACGAGATCCTTGACAAACTGACGGAATGGGCAAAGTCTACCAACCTTAAGATCATGAATATGGCGGTTAGCACCCAGGATATTCAGAGATTCGGATTCCTAGATGATATTCCCTTGCCTATAACGACTGCTTGAATGAGCTCTTCCTTGCCTGACTTGATGGCGACCGAATATACCTACGCTATGCGTCCCCTGGAGGGTTCTGTCTCTACAACTATCGCATTATTCACTTAGATATACCCGAAGTAGTACTGTACATGTAAGATCATTATGTATCCATATCAGGATCTCAATATTTATGAAGTTAAAATAATGTATTTTCACAACACCAATGAAAAGACAGATCGTCGCGGTACAAAGACAAAGATTTCAACACTGTCTCGTTGGGGAATCCTAATAATAATGCAACCGAACTTAAAAAAATATAGTCATTGTTCAATATGAATTCACACTACAAAGATATGCGTTCCGGAGAGTATAGCTCACAACGCAATCAAAGTTACAATGCTAAGGGCATTTGCTATGTTTTGAAGAAACTACGGGCCCCAACACGTTCACGCCAACCCCACGGGTTTACAAACACACAGTACTTAAACAGAGAGCACCGAAAGGCAAATCCACAGGGATCACCTTCGAAGTTCGCAAACGCTCTCTGGGTACGAGTCTCTCTCAAACTCTGTCACAACATTTACAACGAAGTACTCACTTACTACCTAGTGCAACCGTTTGAGAAGTACAGCGACGATATCTTGACTTTTCTCGTTACCCACCCTCCTCACCCTGTATTTATGTAGCCGATTGATCACGCCAAATACAGATGCACTCGGGAGCGCTTGACAGGCTTGAGAGCCGTCAAATCGCGTCACCCGACATTTGACTAAATTTTCGTCGCACCCTGTGCCATAGTCTGACCATTGGTCGTGATATATAACGTTCCATACGTAGACGAAGCGCTGGTGCACCAATGAGCCAGAGCTGATGATCACTTTATGGATAAAAATTATGCATTTACCTACAATCCGATATGGTGTAACGGCTAACATTGCCGCCTTTCACGCGGCAGCTCGGGGTTCGATTCCCCGTATCGGAGTCATTTTTTCAGCCCTTGCTCACTGCGCATAATGCGACTCCTCCCTGCAGCTCAGCCAAAGCTCAGTCAATTTCTGCCTACTCCTCTCTTAATGAATGCCTCGTGTAGCGTCATTTCTCGTAAGCCAAGCACTTTTTACTCTCCGACCGCGTTTCAAAAACATTGCGTTCACGAACTCTTGCGACTTTCGTCTAGCATTGTTCTCGTCATACACAGGCAGCTCATAATCTAGAGATACTGTCATCTCTGTCATGACAACCTTGCTTTCTTTCTCGGTGGCGAAGGCGGTGGCGTGAGCGGCTCGGGTGTAGAGGGGACGAATGTAGGAGTCGCTACGCCTGTTATGAAGGGGCTATTGAGGTTGCCGTTACACGTTCCCGGAGTCCACGTGAATTCATTATACGTCGAACCTTCCCCATGCTCACAACCGTCCGTCGCAGGCATCGATGTGGGAGTTGCTACGCCAGTGATGAAGGGGCTGTTTGGTGTATCACTGTCTGGACATGACCCTCCCGAACTAGAGCCATGGCTTGCCGCGGGCCTGTGTGCAACTTGAAGTGGACATCTAGGATATTCGTTAAGCATAATGAGTATTCGTTGTGGAAAGAGCGAACAAACCCTGCATCAGGCCCTGCAGGTATCTGGATCTTGAGCCCAGATGGACGTTTTACTGGGATGGCAAGAAAAGGAGTTGCAAAGAGTAGGAAGGTCAAGGGAGTACGAAGTTTCATTGTTTTTTACTGTCGCGTACAGTGCGCTGAGGACCAGCCTCTAGGTACTAAGTAACTCTAATCCACGGAGTTGAAAAATTTTGTCCGACTTCAGATGATTTATACATGCACGACTCGACCAAGCCACAACAGGTGTGGGCGCGGATGTTATGGACGGATCATCATGCCCCACAATTGTACGCATGCGAGCTCTTTTTCTTGCGAAACGTTCTCTTATAAGACAGATTGCATATGACGTGAAATCTATATGGTATCGATGTCTTATCGCCTTTTGCCGAGTGTCACCGTCTCCTTAATATCATTCTTTGATCATTTAGGCCCACACTCAACCCACACTGGGCCCACAAACCTTGCCGTTATCTGAGGGAACAGAGCCGTCTTTGGCTGGGACGTTGTGGCATTGAGGAAAATCAGATTATCCTTGTGCATGTGACGACCTTTTGCGCGGGACGAAAGGCAACTCGGACACACAAACTCTGATGAATTATTTGTAGGTGTCTGATGTTCAAGTTACATCCGTTGGAGGTGCTGTAGAGGTGTCTGCGCAACATCTGTAGGTTCTCCCTCTTGTCTAAGCCCGTGTTCCTGACGCCTTCTTTATGCATTGTAGTACACAGTTGTCGCAAGCTATTGGTAATCAGCTGTCTAAGTACAAATAACCAGCCCTGGGCCAGCCCAATGCGATGAGCCACGCATGACTTAAAATTCGGATCAAGCGCGAGAGTGGGCGCACATCGCTTCAACTTACTTTCTTACATTTCAAGAATGATCGCTGTCCCAGTATAGCTTGATTGCCAAGTTTCCAAGGTATAAAAGTGGCCAAGTGGACGTAGGACACCCCGTCGTGCAGGACACCAACCAACGAAACACTTATCCTACGAGAGGCCGGTCCTTCCGCAGCAGTCACCAACACACAGAATCCGAGTCGATCATGCACTTTAATCTCCCTCTTGCACTCTTTACAATCGCGCTCTCCGCAGTATCACTCGCGAGACCTATGGCCATTCCCTTGAATGACGTGGTCTCCAATCACGGCAGATCCAATCCTGAAGAGAATGTGCCTACGCGTCCCAATACTCCTGAACCAGACCCCAAGTATGCTCGTCACTTTTAATCGATGCCACAATACCAACTACTGCTAAACCAGATGCCCCGACACACCATATCGTTATATCTGGCGAGGTTACACTTTCGCACAGTGCCGCGACCAGTGCCATGGTACTGGGTGGAGAACGAACTATGAAGGTCCCTGTCTCGACGTTCATAATGCCGGAGCCAAGCCAGATCGTGCAGGGGCGCTTGGTCTATGCTACTCGTCGGAAGAGTCTCCAAATTGGGTTGTACGTCCTAGCAAGAAAACTTAGCTACAATATCTTGTATCAGATTTAGAGTGAACGATTGTGCTGTCTGACTATTTTTTCCGTCGCGTGTACAATCATTCGCCATTGTAACACATTGTACGAAAGTGTAGGTTTGTTATAACATGAGAGATCCTCAAAGCCCTGTACTCTAATATGATCTTGCAGATATCTAATTTACATACTTTGACTCGACATTGAATCGAAAAAGCAGGATGTTCATATCCGTCATAATTCGAGCACATCAGCTAGAAGCTCAGGTTATTTAATTATCCAACAAGCCAGCATCCGGTTCACTGGCATCGTAAGCTGGACACAGTTCATCCCATGACTCTGGATATCATGATGAGTGATTGGTTGAGGATTTTCTTAGTGAAACTAATACTAACTCGGCGGATTCAGTTTGCTTATGTCCTGCACGTCTTCTGCAAAGACAACTGCGAGGCCGCTAGAAGGCTGTTGGTTAAAGGAAGACGTTATCTGCCACAGAAGCGACTTACCGCTGTAAATGCCAATTGATATGACTATCATAAGTTTATGATGAGCATTCATCGGGACAGCATAGAAAGAATTGAAACAAACCAGTGGAATATCCAAGGGCCAGGATTGTCGGTGGTGAATCGAATCGTTACATTGTCGGATGTTTCGCCTCCCGTTGAAACGACATCCCGACGAACCTGATCACGAAGTTAGTATTTAGCGAGTACTGGGAACAAGCGAGTGAATGCACAGGGTTGTCAAAGTTGGGCGTGGAGTTACCGGCACTTCGAATAACAGAGAAAGCGTGCTGTAAAGAACGTTGATATCTAATTACAACTTAGAATATAGATAATCGACAAGAGCTTACACCATGAAGATGGAAGGGATGCTACTCAAACAACTCAGCGAAATTGATGTGTAATGAAAAGATGAAAGTGTCGACTTACGGGTGCTCCGATTATGCCACCAGGAACAGATACTTCAATGACCTTGTTTCTAGGCAAGACATAAACACTTCCTGGAGGAAGAAGTTCTTGCGCCGTTGAACTACCACTAAGAATTTGCAGCAGGACAGGAACTGTGGGTATAACGAACGGCGCTCCGTTGATAGTGAATTGTTGGACAGTGAAGTCAAACGCTATGAGGAGGTTGATATCAACATCGGCCTTGCCTATGGTCGGTATGCCAGGAGCTGCGGGATGTGTCAATGGATGAAGGTTGTTTTCGACGAGAGGATTTGAGCGGGTCTTCAGTCTGGTGATAGGATCTTTGGCTGGAGCAAACAGATAGCGCAGGATAGCAGAGTTGAGACCTCCGTCAAAAGTAGTTATTCCCCTGTCGGGGAGGGCGCGGATCCAATAGTTATTGATAGGCTGGTTGGCGGTTAGAACGAAGGAGTAGCGTTGCCCAGCAAAGATTTGTATTGAATCGACAGTCAAGGGCTGAACGTTTTGGCCATCAACCTCGATGATTGTCTAGACGGCGCGAAATCCATTAACACACCAAGGATTTGTATGAACTCACTTACCATCGTATGTCCGTCAATGGAGAACACGAAGTTAGGATCACAGGAAATAGAGACGAGGCGGAAACGATACCGCAGGTGTGGGATCACCGTAATCACTGCGAGTGGTGAAGTAGGACCGCCAGCATAGCGTCCTTTTCCATTAATCAGAGTTGCATCTGCTATTGGGACGATACCAGCTTCGGGAGCAGGGATATGGTACCTGGCCTTTTAGATGAAAGGGTTAATCTGATAATATGTGAACGTACCAGTCGGCGAGCGTTATCACAGTCTCATCTGGTGATATGGAATTTAAGTTGGATGCGCTATCAACCAAATTGCAAAGAACAGACCATCGTCAATCTCATATCTTGTAACGTCCAGTCAGTCCGTCTTAATCATGTTGATGATTATGCAACTTACAGAAAGCGGTGAGGATCAAAGACATCATAAACAACAAAAGCGCCTCTGAGGCCATCACAATACTGTGTTGCTATCCAGAAAATAACGATTCAACCGTCAGTCTCTATCAGGAGTTAACTGAGCCATACAGTAATGAGAATGATACCAGAACGTCCCGGCTTGATGGGGAACATGGAAATTATACAAGAAGGAATCGCCAGGAGCAATGGGGCACTGTGTTACACCCACTGGTCCATCTGCCCAAGGGGTTTTAGCTTGAAATAACCCGTGCCAATGCTAGAAAGATAAGTCAAATTTTTAAAAAAGAACAATTAAAAAGACAAATTTCACGATGCTCGTCCCCCTTAACATTGTAGTATCGGTAAGGCCATCGATGACATTGAGTTGAAAGTTTGCGCCCTTGAATTATGTCACATTTCAAAGTTTCTCTATTGAACGATTCACTGTACCTTGAAACCCGTGATGAGAGGCCCAGGAAAGCTAGCACTGGCAACGGTTCGTCCCGCTAACACCGTCCTGCGAATGTCAAGTGTAAGTCAATTAGCGAAAAGAAATAGCGATTTGAACATTAGTACGATCGATTAAAACCGTCTGGATTGATGAACTTGTTGACAATGTGAAGGTCAGTTATCGGGCCAATAGCAGCATATACAGCAGGGAGGAAGGAGAGAAGCAGTTGCAGCAAGTTGAAACGCATGAACCCTCGGATTGATTGAGGAGGGCTGCGGACGTTGGTATATGGGCTTTGGATTGCTACACCGCTCACTGCTGTTTATGAGAATTTATGAGGATGAGATAGTTCAAAGGAAATGCGAAGCACATCTGACACTGCTTTCATTCGACGCGGACATAGTAGTAGTCCAAGCATTACAGATGATACCAATTATACTATGACTGTGACTGCCTTTACTTCACTAGCTTAAATGGTATGTTTGCATGTTTTACATCACCTTACTGTAATGCCTACCCATAACTTAAGATGGAAACTTTTCTCCTCCCGAAGATGCAGAAAAGTGCATCCGATAAAGATGATGAATATCTCTTTTGTGATTTGTTGAGAGTAAGATGTATATCACATGCAAACTGGAGTTGTTCTGAGTAGGGTCAGTAACATACATTGTTGAGCAGGCAACTTGAAGAACACACGATCCTGACTGGAAAAGCAGAGTACGACTGTTCTCCCTGCTTTCATGCCATAAAATGACAGTCCTGATCCTTCGGAGTATCAGTACAGTCAGTTTTAGTATTGGCAATGCAGTTCGGGAATAGCTGAAATTCGAATATCTCTTCTACTTGTGCCAACGACATAGTCCGAGTCCGTGACCGGCACAGAATAACAGGGGACTCGGAGAATGCCGCTTGAGCTTGAATATTTGAATGCCCGGGCCGAAGAAACGCGTTAAACGACTCAACAATTGCTTTTCTATCGAAGTGACATATGCGCGGCTACGTCCATGCACAGAGCCGCTGTAACGTCGTTCACACCTTTGGAGCATAGTAGGACGCCATGATGGCGGTCTTGTTAATCCGCTGGCTTCCAGTCATCCACAGAGGTCGGGACAGACTTTTGAACCCAAATGAAATCAGAAATCTAACTCTTCTTTCCGTAGATATTAATGCCACTGGCATGGTGTTCAATGCGTCCTCTTCCACGAATAGGATCAAGGATGTCGATGATCGATGATCACTTTCCCCATCTTCCAGAGCATGGTTCATCCTCTCTTACTTCAGCGAATCTTTCTCCACCTCCATCGCCCACGATTACAGGCTCCCTGAACGTCGGTTTTCGAGGGAATGTGGATTATACCAGCTGGTATCTAGGACTGTACTGGCCACCGCGCTGCTGAATAGAATGCGACCACTGGCTAGCCAAACAAAGATGTTCTTAACGATAATGTGATTGCATTGAACTTTGATGATATCAACTCATCTACAAGTTCACGAATCCCATCGAACGAAGGCGAAAAGCTGTCCAATTTTTCTAGGATTCTTGTAATGCCCAATCTTCAGATAAAAACACGTCGACGGTCTACGAAAGACATTCAACGCGGTTGCATCCATTTCTCGGGCTCTATCGACGTTCGCTGGCCACGTTGACAATAGATCGAGGAGCAAGCCTACGGGTTTCAACTCTATCAGTCTTGCTGCTACATCGATACACCCTCTTGGCGTTGTACATGCTGTACGGAGTTTAGCTGGACCACCGCTGAAAACATGGACGGTATTGTGGGCCCTCGAGCTATTGCTTCAACCTTTATCATCCTGAGGGCCGTTACATGGTATGCCGTGTCTAATTCTCATACGACGCACATCTTTATCAGGATTTTACGAAGCTGGCCACGCCCATGTATCACACCGGAGTTTCATCACTTGTTGTTGTCAATGACCGCCTCCTCCAACACTGACGCGAACCTCTCCAGCGCTTGTCCTCGGTACAAGTTGTGAAATGGACCACGTCAACTTTGAGTTCACCACGTCATCATTGATGCTAAGAATGGATTGTGGGCGCCAGCACAGCAATATGCTGTAGCAGGCTTTATAATCTGTTGGGGTCCTTCTCTCGCAATACACAATCATAATGGCAACTGGACGTGTACTATCTCATGAGGCACCTCGTGCTCAGTCTATCGACCTCTCAGGAACTACGGTCATGAAAGACTATCCTACTGCATTCCTCAAGGTTATAGACAATGTCTTTACATCAGAAGAGTGTGCTGCGTTGGTAGCACGAGCAGAAATCAGCACCCCATGGTCCACAGCTATGATTCAATCTTTTGGGAGGGTGCGAGTGGACACAGAAGTTCGAAATAACGATAGGATACTACTCTTCGATCACGAGGTTTCCAAGGAACTTTTTGAGCGACTCTTCCCACATGTCGAGGAGTTCACAGATATCGTACCTGGTGGGAAATGGGAAAATGTAGCCAGAAGGCGTGGGAGTGCAGCATTGGAGAGTTGGAAGCTCTTTGGGTTCGTGCCCAGCTACTATAGCAGTCTTCCATATACTGAGACCTTTATAGGCTGAACGAGCGCCTGAGCTTCCTCCGTTACGGGCCAGGTCACTACTTCAAGCCCCACTTCGATGGCCAGATCGCCCTGCCGGACGGACGCCAGTCTTGGGTGACCGTCCAGATCTATCTCAATGAAAAAGATCTGTTTGGCGGAGCAACTCGAATATTCGACAAGCATGAAGGATACTTTGACGTAGAACCGAAGGTTGGAAGGGTGCTAATTTTTGAACAAGGGCCATTTTTACACAGTGGAGAGGAGGTCGAACGAGGGCTCAAGTATACTATGAGGACTGACTTTCTATTCATTCGGGTGAGTGACATATTTGACGTGGCACATTTCTATGCTTCCTAACCTTCCTGCCATCTTAGCGTTACAACTGGTTGCATCTTTATTCTGAAACCCTTGCCTGGTTGCGTTGGATCACAGGCTTCTAGACAGGCATTAGAATACTTTGCGAACAACTTTTTCGTCATTCTAACCGTCGATTGATATCTAGTAAACAGAAAAAATGAACAAGCAAAGGTATGCATGCAACTCACGTCGTTATTTGTCTGGTGTCCATGTCGCCGTAGACTGCGGGAGATGCAGTGGGCATTCGCCATGTTCAAAATTGAGCAGCTCTCTGAGCAAACTGTAACAGAAAGCTTGGAACATTTTCTCAACGCGTAAAATTCGTCTTTCAGCTCGTCGACAATGATGAATATTCTATTTCATACCAAGATGCTACAGCTAATCTTGCTTTTTAAACAGTCCTTCAAGCGCCTCCCACTTTTCCCCATATTCGTCTTCATCCTCGTCACAGGACTGAAAGTCTTTTCCGAATACAATGTCAGCTCTTTCCACACCTGTAACATTCGGGAACATCGCTTTAATACAGGAAAAGAGGGCCTCGGGATTCATTTTGTCAGCCTCGACTTTGTGCAAGGAGAACTTTCCTTTGATGTGGGGGTTGGACACGCTTCCATCAGCAGGAAGGAGCGACAAATCAAACGCGGACGCAGTAGGGTGCAGTTCTAGCGTTTTAATCTTGCGACAATTGTGAAGAATGGGGATGAGCGCCTTCAAAGAGAATCGGTTATCGACTGCGCTGATGTTTAGAGTCTCCATGTCGGGCCATGCAAGCGCGCCTTTTGTCAGCCAATCGTCATCCAGGTGCTCCAGATCGGTGATGTGAAGTGTTAGATGACGCAGGGCGTGGAGTTCGAGCAGAGGTTGAAATGTGGAACGCGGTAGCTCCGCGTACAGTTCGTGTTCGCGGGTGTCAGTGATGATGAGCCTTTTCAGGCTCTTGGCGAGGGTAGCATTGTGTTTGAAGATGGCAATAACACGCTCCAAGTCTTGGGACGTGGGAAGTTCCTCGTCATCCTCGTCGTAATCTTCTATGAGTGTGATATCGAGCATTTGGAACGGGCAGTGGAAACAAGAGAGCAGCGATGCGACACTTCCCCAGTTATCCGCGGTGAACTTGAGCCCGGTCAAGCTTGGAAACCCATTTTTAAAACAGGATAAATCGGTATCTTTACGTATATGAAGCATGTCTAGATGTTGGAAAGTCGACAACGCTCCCAGACGTTCAAATGTCTGTTGTTTGGGAGATAAAACTGGGGTATTGATTCTTTGCAGGTTTCCCAGGTGGGGTAAAAGGGCTGTCAGGAGATCCTCTTCCTGGTCAGTGTCCTTGGATAGTGACGCGTTGAGTGTTAGAGACGTGATTTTGGGGCAGCTATTGCTAATCAGAATGACCAGAGATTCGCGGGCCTCTCGGGTCAAGAACAATGCATTACGATGCGTGGTTGATGGCTTTATAGTGAGGGAGGTTACTTTTGGAGAAAGGAGGCAACGGAGATGCGAGGATGCTTTCGCAAAAAAATCACTGTTAGAATCAAAAACAATCAC
Organism: Tricholoma furcatifolium; assembly: GCA_018854895.1. NCBI lineage: Eukaryota > Fungi > Basidiomycota > Agaricomycetes > Agaricales > Tricholomataceae > Tricholoma > Tricholoma furcatifolium. The sequence continues at coordinate 24,399 of JABAJV010008612.1, forward strand.
AGCCGCTGTTAGGTTTGGAAGGAGAGTTTCTTTTCCAGATTTCGTGGCAAATTTTTCGAGAGTGGAAAATACGTCTTCATCAATAGCAATTAATTTGGATCGTTTGTTCTGGGACGTGACGTATTGCCCCAGGTGTATGACGCGTATCATAGGCGCGTAATATTGAAGCCGGCCAAAATCACTGTCGCTAGGAGGGCGAGTAAATTCCTTCCAGAACCGTTAGATTTAAAAATTGAAGATAATCCATGAAACAAAGAACATACAAAGCGAGAGGACTTCCCACCCTCCGTCCAAAGCTTAGTTGGCAACGTTCGAATGAGAACTCCAACATCTGGAGGTCTTCTCCAAAGGATCCTGGACGCGTTGTCTAACCATACAAGTTCAAAACGCGCCCAATTGTATTCCATGACAACTCTGACCTGAATATGATTTACAAGTTCTCGCTAGAGAAGCCAAGGACCGAAGGTCCTGTGCGAGAAACTCGAAGATGATCGATTGAACGTCTTTTGTAGACAGTGACGAGTGCATAAAGTATAGTCTATGTAAGGTTTAGTTTTAGTTGAAGTTACGAATGCACTTGCCAGCAGCGCGTTTTATTTGGCCCAAGCGCGCTTCTTGCACAGCCACCAAGCACCCCAACCCTCTGGCACTGTGCAACCTGATCACACCATTGATACCATTCATTCCTTTCTATCGAGTTTTACCGCAGGCATATTGCAATTTCGACACCTCTGTGCGCCGGTATTCTTTTGAATTCGGCCAAAAAATGACGAGCAACACGCTCCCTTGGGGTGGTTTCTGAGGTCTGGTCCGTGCACCATAACTTTCACCCTGTTTTTAACTAAACCTCCGTTCATCGCCTTGTTGCCTCAAAATAACCCTTAATCCATGTTGACACACCACATACATTTTTCCCAATGAAGACTTCTCAGAAGGCTATTCGAAAGCTCTCACTCTGATCTCACCGTCCGATTTTTTTGGTCAATATGCAGGCCTGTACCTTTCTGTATGCTTTGGTCAACAATGTTAAACAACTGGGTCTTTGACCTGGCATATGTGTTTTGACCTGGCCTATCTGCAGAGATTGTCCACTCCTCTTTGTCCACTTGCATCAGAAGTTGACCATCTGGCCCTAGCATGGCTACTCTCCGTTATAAGAGCTACAAATATCCTCTGCTTCGCCTCTTTAAATTTGTCCTATATCCTCTCCAAAACACGCGATCTCATTCTCATTCTCTCCTGCCGACGATGTCTATCTCTTGCTACCAATCCCGAGTTTCCAAAAGCCCTGAACGTATCCCTCGACCTCAGAACACTTGGATTCTGTTTCTCAACGACCACCGCGATGCCGCCACTGGAGATCGCGTACAAGCGAAAATTAAAGCATGCGCAGTGATGTGGAATAAATTGAAAGCTCGTAATGATCCCATGGTAAAACGATACAAAGAGCTAGCTAAAGCTGCTAAGGAAGCCCATCGCCTTAAATATCCTGACTACAAGTTCCGCCCGAGGAAAAAAGGAGCGAGGGGTTCGCACAAGATCGAGCACGAACAAGAACATGCAGATCCCCTTCCTACGCCGTTTGCAAACCCTATTCCCGGATATTTATATTGCGATGCTCAGGACGCACCGCCGTTAATGTCTCTCCCATTCCCTATTCTGCCTCAGCCAGTGACAGTGTACAAGACCTACTATCCTTACGCGGCCTCGACTGGCGCGATGCCCTCTGTCTTCGAGAGCCCGTCACCTGAAAAATATGGATCTCCAACTCCTTCAAGTGAGAACTATGATAATAATGGTCTTATAGCGGATAAGGTTTGCTACGTTCTTACAGCAGTTTTTTGTCGCATTAACAATAGTCACTTCAGCAAGCTCAAGGATTTCAATACAACAACCCCGTCACGCATTCCTTCGAGGCAATGGATCCCTTGATGTCCGATATGACAATTATAAGCGATGGAGAGGTGAACGCTACCGACGAGTACACAATGATTGACCCGTCTTTATTATTGTTGGAAAAGTTGCTTCGTGCGTGGTGACTTTCGTTCTTGACAGGCCGGTCGTCGACTAATATCTGTTTTTAGCACCTGCAGCTTCATCCCTCCGAGGCTCCGCTTAGGCCCCTCATTTGATTTTTAGGCTGCTTGGCCATAGTATTAGCTTTGCCCTCCCTACGATTACACCCTTCCGTCATCACCATCTGTCTCTTATTTACTGTCTCTTTTAGTATGCCTTTAACTTGTCCTTCCTAACAATCTCAAAGTCCTTACACCGAGCTTTGTCGTATGCCACGGAGCTTGTCTTATGTCATGTTATTGAATTTTTCAACTATTTCACTGTTTTAATATGTTTCGTTTAGCCGTGAAAGTCAGAAAAGGTTCTAAGTATAGTGCAAGTCCGAGTTTATAGTGTTCTACTGTATGGGACAGTCCGGTCACATCCTGATCTGCAACCATCACCTTGTTTCTCTTATTTTTCATCGGTCGACCTCGGTCTCATAATCGGTGCCAAGTAATTTGAAGCGTTATTTCTTCATGGTCTGGCGTGGTATATTGCTAGGCTAGCTCTCATGACTTCGAAGAAAATACACTACCGTGACGCTCCTACCGGATTCCTCCTCTGATTCAGGGTTCTCGCGCGCTCCATAAGTAGCACACGATGCAATGTCACAAATCCCTCTTTAATGATGTGTCAGGTGCCTTCGATGTATCGTATAGCCGATGATTACCCACTGTTATTTTCCTTTCCGAGGTTTCTCAATCCCAAGGTATATAAGGCTGGCATGGCGCAACCTTGGCACTTCTTTTGCGCTCTGTGATGGCACGTATCACACATCATCTACTCATTTGTTTTTCAATAATGAAGCTTGCATGTTCACAGCTGATAGTGAGTGCAGGATCGTGTAGAGTTCGACTATGAGAGAACGACTTGACAGGCGGAAGAGCTTCTGCTGCCTCCACCGACTCCACGCCTTACCCCTCCGCCCTCGTCTTATTCACAAGCCCCCCTCACAGGTAGTATAACATCCTGTTATCGTGTTCCGCAGAATAGTCAAGGAGTTCCAATGGTACGCTTTCATCGGCACCTTGGATGCCTACTCAGCTTACACGTCGTTAAAATAGTGGCAACAGTGTGGAGGTAGATTTTTCACTTTTGTCACTCCTCTTTCTCAAATGCTGAAAAGGCAAAAAATATACGGGCTCAAAAACCTGCACCTCGGATGGAATCTGCGTCTACGTAAACGAGGTATGTGAATATTGAAATCCGAAAAGATAGCCTCTTAAGCGACTTCATGCTGCAGCACTTTTCGTCTTGTCAACCTATTCCGGCTGATATGGTTACATGCACATGAAAATAATGACTTATGTCTGCTTGCACCACTAAGGTTGTGAATCTGGATACGAGGATTCTGGCTTTACATTACTGAAGAACGCACACAGAAAGTTACAGATTGTAGGATAGAGCCCTTCAAGTTGAGGTAAGAAATGAGCTTTTGTGGTTACAATGGGTGACTAAATTCCACCCGATACCTGGGCCGTCGGTGACAGACTCTGATCGTTGTTAAATGCGCGCTGAAAGATCATTGAAATTGGTTGCCTCGTCTGCCCATGTTGGCGTCGACATCAACGACCACTTGTCCGATTCGCGAGCTATTTACATATATGTAGGTACCAAGCGACTCTTATCCAAAGAGTATACACATTTTCAGTAGGCCTAATTTCGTGTCCATTTCTTCACTTCGCTACCTCTGCTGGCCAGAGCCTCGAAAGCCCTTCTATTATCTGATCTGCATTCAGGTTCACTTAAAAGATTACTTGGGATGCTCTACAATGCAGCTCATTATCTCCGTCTCTGTTATCTCCGCCTGTCGCATGTTAAACCTCGTCAGTTTCTACCCACCCTTTTGACTGTAGGTCAACTTGCAAGGCTTCATATCATGAACTAAATCGCGGGTTACACAGATGCACGTCAGTAGGGAATGTCATAGCTTGTGCGATGGAGTGAGAGGTTAAAAGATGCGAGGCGGACCTGTACGTTTGGATCTTTTTGGAGGAGAATGACGGACTCGACCGTTTGTCGGACTTTCGGTAATCGGAGCCGAACGCCGAACACACCAACCAATCAAGTCCACTTTTTACATACGAACTTTCCATATCTACGCGACGAAGCCTGATATTCTGCCATTCTACAGAAGTCTCCCCGTCTCACTTTTTACATACGAACTTTCCATATCTACGCGACGAAGCCTGATATTCTGCCATTCTACAGAAGTCTCCCCGTCTCATCTTTGATATCTTCAAAATTCGCTATAAACGCGGGTGACTCTTTGTTTCCATGTCCAAAGGCTGCCAGTAAGTTCGCTGCCCATTACATTCAACTTTGATAATTGATCAGTTCATGCATCTCTAGCCCCGTAATAATTTCAGGAGCTATTCAAACCATGGATGCCGCGTCATGTATCTGAAACTCCCTTAGAAATTTGCACAATTTCAGAGGTCAAATGCCGATCCAGCTATTCGAAACCTATGGTCAGCCTGTGGTAAAAGGAGTTGAGTGGTCGCTGGGTACACGGTCCCACAGTTATATATCACCATCTGTAAAGAGAGTATCTTCCTTAAATGGAACTTGTATGGTATGGTCCTCTCTAGATACTTTCGGTGCGTAGACATATGCTATTTCTTGATATGACTCTCATTCCTTGCGCTTTCAAATACCTAGCTGTCAGCGAATCTGGGTTTACTCAAGAGGCGCAGTGGCAAAATATCGTATTCCAAACGCTCATTGCGCCACCACAGACCAATGACGTCAAGCGCGTGACAGGCTCAGCAAATGTTTCTCATCCTCACATTGTACCGAGAGGCGACGCGACGACCGCAGCACCAAATACAAGTCATCACTTCCTGCCTTCAAATGTTGGGAAGCCGTTAACATTAGTTGGACGCACAAAGCAAAGTGAATCTTACTGGTTTTAGTGGCTTTTACCATCACTCAAACGATCCCGTTAATAGCCAGAAATGTCGCCCCCGCGAATGAGTAGCGAGGACAAGAGGCAAAACAATGTTTTCTTCACTCCAGGCACCAAGACCCCACGGAAAGTGCAATGGTTAGACAAAGATCCATCCTCAAGCACACACAGCTTAGACGAACACGGTCTCGATGTTAGTAATTTGCTTCCATCGCATCAAGATTTCTCTGACTGTTGGATTTAGCCCACTGCGTTTCAAAGGCTCACCCAAGCTCTAGAGCGTCATCGCGCATCGAGTCGGGTCCACCACTATCCACCTCAGCCAGAACCTGCACACACAGTTGGTATCAGTGATTCTGTGGCCACCTTCCGACTTTCGGGTAACACTGGCCCTCAACGCCGAGCTTCTATTGGCGCCTTCACGGAAGAATCGAGCTCGAGCGAGTCAAAATCACCGCACCATTATGTTCCAGGGAACTATATCGATGCTACCGAGCGTGCGGGCTTGCCAGGGATGCAGGACTCTTCGGATGCAGCTCAGGAACAAGCAGAAAAGGTTGTTAATAGCCATACCCGGAAGCGACGATTCGGTCATCGACCCAAGTTTGTGAAGAAGTGGAATAAGACGAGGAAAATGTTCAGTGGAGGGAATTCCGAAGATACCGAGAACACCGACGTCGAACGCAATGCTGGTACGGACGACACTCCACAGGTTGGGGGTGGAGGCGTTCTCTCCACTCTGCTCACGCTGTATGGCGAAGGGATGGACATGTCGTCTGGAGTCTCAACACCCGCAGGTTCTGTCGAGGACCTTCGTGAACGCCCATGGGCACATCTTCCCCAAAGACCTCCATCAAGCCTCGGAAATGAGGTCATTCCTGATTCCCCAAGCCTTAGCCGGACGTCAAGTCGAGGAGAGGAGGAAAAGAAAGCGTCCAAGTTTCAGCAACTCAACCCGTCACATCTCCTCAGCCGTCACAAGAACCCAAAGGCGCGGAACGCAGGGGGAGTATTCGGACCGCTTATTGCTAGTACTGGAAACCTCACGGGCTTCGTAGCACCCAGTCAAAGTCAACTGCAGCCCGACATCAAACGGCCCGGTTATCATCTATCTCGGTCTGTCCCCCATCAATTACTTCCCCCTCATTCAACATTTACTGTCCATTAGATATTCATTTGATGATAAGCCCAAGCCGTCTGTGATGCCTCCAAAGCTAGGAAGTCGCCCAAAAAGCGTGATTGACGATACCTCGTCCTACGCGCCGTCGTTACGCAGCGCTGCAAGTTCCCCGCCCTCTCCGACTAATACTGACCCTGGCCCAGCACGAACGAGATGGACAGGGATGCTCAAAGACCTTCCTGCTCCCTCGATACACAGTTTTGGGGGCTTTAGCGGGGCAAGCACACCTGCGAGAAGCACTTCTCCAATGCTAGAGGTGGATGACTATTTTAGTCCTACAAGGCCAGTTGAAATGGAGAGCTGGAAAGAGAAGAAGCGGAAACGGAAGCGGGCTGCAGTCTATGTTCGTCCCGTATTTCAATGTTCCTATCTTCATCATTTATCTATTTCTTACAGATCACACGACACGTTGCCACTATATTAGAACGCCAGGCATTCATCCTCAAATTTTCTCGCGCCATGATGATGTTTGGCGGCCCCTCACATCGCTTACAATCCCAAATCAATTCTACTGCCCGTGTCCTGGATCTTGAAGTTAGCTGCGTATATTTTCCTGATGTGCTCGTTGTCAGCTTTGACGACAGCACCACGAGTACAAGCAACGTCAAATTCATTCGACAAGGCAGCTCTCTCGACCTCATCAAACTTGCCGACGCGTATAAATTATACTGGAAGGTCTGTTCCTGCTTTTATCTTTCCCTCTCGTTTTCAAGCCATATTTACAGGTGATTCACGACAAATTATCGGTATCAGACGCATCATCGGAACTCGACCTCATAATGCGTCGCCCTCAGTTATACAACCGCTGGCAACTCATGTTCTTCGGCGGCATGTGTTCAAGCTCCATCTGCACCGTCAGTTTCGGAGGCAGCTTCATTGACGCTTTGATTGTCTTCCCGTTGGGCGCTCTGCTCATATTTATCCAACTCTTGTGTGTAAGGAACGAACTTTATTCCAACGTGTTTGAGTAAGTGTCGCTCTGCCGCATTCCCATCCGCTATCTCTCAAGGCGTCATTCTTTAAGGGTCACCGTCACCACCTTGTTCAGTTTCATAGCGGCTGCACTGGCTTCTTCTCATTATTTCTGCTACTCGGCAGTTGCCTCAAGTTCTGTCGTCTTGATACTTCCTGCAAGTCACGTTTTTTGTCCTTTTGGTCGAAGAACCTGCTAACTATCTTCACTAGGGGTTCATCGTTCTCAATGGCGCCCTGGAAATCATGTCCCGAAATATTGTCGCTGGATCCGTGCGTCTATGCTACTCCATAATGTACGCTCTCTTCTTGGGGTTTGGATTGGCGATTGGCGGAAAGGCGTTTGTACAAATCACCGGTTCTGAGATTGTTGGCACTACCGACATTACTTGCTCGATCAGTCATCCGGAGGGTGCCCCGTGGTATCGGAGCACGCCGTCAAAATTTTGGGGTGCGTGCCTTCCTTCCATCGCTAGACTACATGTGACGAGTCGCACCCAGCGTTTTTGACGGTACCCATGTTCTCCTTCTTTCTGAGTCTTAGAAATCAGGCTCCATACAACCGGGTCGAAATGGTTTGACAAGGGTACTGTCTTACTGTTAAGGTTTTGCTTAATACCTCCTCATAGCCTTTGCTTGTCGGGATCGCCTGCATTGGTTGGGTCACCAATCACTTCACGGGAACTGCGTTTGTGGGTCAAAGTGATATAAGCGCTGCGGTTGGGTGAGCCTAGTAAAACACTAGTAACACTGCACTGCTTCTAACTATGTTTCCAGTGCCTTTGCAGTTGGAGTTGTTGCTAACCTCTATGCTCGCCTTTTCCGGGGCAACGCGTTCGTTGTTATGGTTTGTCTTTTATCATTGTGACTTGATATATGCTGATGAAACGATGCAATCCGACAGATCACCGGTATACTCTTTCAACTCCCATCAGGCCTGGGAAGCGGCGGGCTCCTCAACTACGTCTCTCTTCAGACTCAAGGAGATGCTAACTCCTATGTTTCTGGATTTCAGACAGCAATGCAACTTATCTCTGTCGGCATTGGGCTAACCGTTGGGCTTGGTATTTCATTAGTTATTATGCATCCTGTACAAAGTAAACGAGTAGCGGGTGGCATTTTCAGCCTTTAATCTCCTATATATTCTTGTATGGAATTGATTCAACTGTCATCAGACGAGCATAGGCTGCCTGTCAGAAAAATGAGATCAAGCTCGTCAACGTATAATGCCGATTCAATCAAGCATACATCTTCATTTGATAGAGCATTGGCGCACCTTACCTTGCGCAAGATGGCGTCTATAGGAAAGCTTAGCTAGATGTAAATGAAACGAGTTCCAACTCAGTGAGAGCTCCGGTCTATGTGAATGAGTTTCCATGATGCGTAGTACTCAGATACGTTTCACCAACCAGGAGACGATCATCATGCAGTGGAACGAGGCTTCTTGTGCGCTATCGAAGCATGTGAGGCACCTTTTGTAGGTAAGGGAAAGGAAGCCAGAAATTCAGGAAGGCCCTGCATGATGAAGCCATTTAACACTTAAAGGCTCGATGTATACCAGATACATGCTTAAGGCAGGGGAACGACGTATCGAGTGAAGGAGAAGTCGCCAGATTACGCGTATTTGAAGCCTCGTGCATGTGTTTCGAGAGCAGAGTAAAGTAATCCCGTCACCTCAGGGAGATAAAAAGGATGTCAGTGTCTTATGCGATATGTGCTATGTACGAAACATGATATTGCTCACCTGCGACCCCATCATCGTCATAATCAATGACTGCTAGACACCACGGAATCAAACCTACGGCTGACGGTACAATTATACGAGTATGGCCCTATAAAGAAACACAGAACTTAAACGATCTTCGCAGACCGAGGTGCTCAACATCGTAACGCAAGCATGTTCCATGCCGTTACTTCCTCCTCCATAGCTATCTCGTGCGATTACACCCGATTTTCAATGGCCTTAAAGGTGAGATTTCCTCAGTAAAACAATTTGTTTGATGAGTATAAAAATGAATGTGGCTCACAGTGCTTTGAATCATATCGGTGTTCAGTCCGAAGATGGTAGATGGTCCTATGGTGTCAATATAATAACGTGGGGAGGAGGCACGAGAGCATTCAGAACTCTTAATGCTGATACTGGCATGGCACACGTTCAGTCGTCCTAGTGCGCCCACAAGCCCTCACTAGCTTCCAAAAGCATGAGCTTTTTCAGATTTTGTAAGACGAAATTTTTGCAGAGTCCAAGGTGAGAAGGCGTAATATACGGAGGTAGCGGTGATACATTCATTGATTATGGACGGAGACTTGAGAAAAAAAATGTGACGATGAAGAGAGGAAAACACAAGAGGGCCCATATGATTATGCTGAACCGCCGACCTCTGTTATTCGAAAGAAAAGGGTATTAGTCACTGGATAAGGTCAAGACAGGACGTGAACCTACGTTCCACCATGACATCGATAGTATCTATTGGATAACACAAAGTTGACAATGAGCAGGATGGTATGAGGAAAATGAGGGGTAGCGTACCGTTGTCCTCCATCTCAAGACTGTTTGGTGTGTCGTCCTCGCTTATCCGGGAACCATCATACAAGAATCTGTAATTGAAACGTAGAAACAAGTCAGTCGACGAAAGGAGTCAAGATAAGAAGACACGCACCGAATGCTGTTCACATCCTTCCCCACTTTATTCGCATACGCGCCCTGGAGCTTACTCAGCTTAGTGCTGCGCTTAATCTTGAAGAACACCTCCTCGCCCGTCGAACTGACGACCTATTCCATAAAAGGGTTAGAAAAATCGCCCTCATGACCGGAAAGGTGAAAATGGGGCAGTGCGCATATCTGCAACCCCAAGATGCCCTCCTAAACATGACCGGAAAATCGAGAGCGACAGACCTTAATGTTAATCGGAGCGTTCGCATCCTCCGACTTCACCTCGTCATGCGGCGCGTTTCGCTGTTCGTCGTCTGACATTTCCTGTTCTGGTGCATGAGATACAGGTGGTCCGTGCGTTGCGCAGGTACTTACGTTAAGATCCTCGAGTTTACTGTAGAATTTGGGATTTCAAAGCAAGTTACTCTACGCCGATGAAGAGCGGAAGATGTTATGAAGCGAAAAAAGGGATGCTCGTCAATTAGCGACGCGACGAAAATGAGAAAGAGCCAGCTTTACAAAATCGTTGATCAGGGATTGCTTACGTAATGTACCTCCTTTTTGAAACAGCCCGCAGATTCGAGAAATAATAAATCAGTCTACTGGTAGAATACAGAAGAGGACTATGCGCTACAGTGATGGAAAGTAAAGTAAAATATATAAACGAAAGAGAAATGGGTAGCTTTGAACGTAAGAGTAAATAATAAGAATGACCAGAACAAAGAAAGAGGAATCCGCCAACATTCATCATCACCTCCCCGCCTTTCCTTTCGCCTTATCTTTCCGCCCAGGATGAGCCAACCTGCTCAACAAGCTCTTCGCCTTCGTATACTCCTCATCTTCCTCACTCGAATCCTCCCACATATCCAGCGTCTCCTTCTCCCTGCCCCTTCCCCACACCATCGCATCTCCATCTACACCAAACGCACGAGCAGTCCCACCATTCGGCCCTGGCATTGGACCCTCGCTTGCCCACCCCGGTCGCAAGCCCGCACCAGCACCAGCACCAGCACCGGAACCAGCACCCATTCCAGCCACCCCTGCCCCAGACGACGTCCACGGCAATCCCGAAACCCCCTCTTCCTCCTCCTCATCTTCCGCACCATAATACTCAATCGCGGGCGGCGTAGCGCTGAACGTAGGGTTCAACGACACCCGCACGCTCTTCCGTCTCCTAGGCCCGGGATCTGGCAGACCCTCGATAGATACACCACTCTGGTTCTCGTGCGGGTTCGAATACGCGGGTGTACCGAGCCCCTGGACTGGTGCATCGCGCAGCTCGTCATCCGCCTCGAAGAACACCTCGTCCCCTGAGTCGCTGGACGCGTTGTCGTCAGCTTGGACTCCATTTCGATCATCCGCAGGCGCCGATACGTTCGTGGGAGGGTTCTGCGGATTGAGGACTGGAGTCCGCATCGGCGATGGCGTGGGGCTTGGGGTCTTCAGTGCGCTCCGTAGAGGTGATTTTGCAGGGCGTGATTTTCGTTCTTCACAGGTACCAGCAGACGATGAGGGGCTTGCTCGTCCGCGTCCGCGTTGAGCACTATCTGCACCAACGCTACCAGCAGCGGCTACACTCCCGTTTGCGAATACGACTCCTCCCGTACCCGCGCCTCCAGCAGCACGAGGAACGAAGGCAGGGCCCAACCCACTCCCACTGGCACTCCCACTCGCGCCCCCATCCCCATTCCCATTGAGCTGATCAAACACCGACCCCGGCGCACGCACATCACCCCACGACATCTGCACCACGCCTCCACCTCCACCGCCCGCACCACCAACCCCATCTCCCCTCCTAAGCGCCTCCCCGACTCTGGGAGGCGCCTTCGGCACCTGCATCTCCAAATTGCGGGACGCAGGCTGCACCACGGTCGACGTGGAGTTCACGGTCGACACCGGCGCTAGCGTTGGCGCTGGGGTTGGGATTGACACCTGCACGAATTGAGCTTGACCTGGAGGGAGAGCTGGATTCAGACCTGAACCTGCGCCTGCGCCAATACCACCACCAGTGCCAGAAACCTGGGACCTCGGGGCCGCATTCCTCTGCGAGCCAGACGCATACCCGGACCCAGACGCGCCTGCGCTAGCACCGACGGCACCCATCAACGACCCCATCGCCTGCGGCCTCAAATCCGCCGACCCCGCGCGCCCCTTGCCCTTCCCGTGGTGCCCCCTCAGCACCGCAGACCCCGGGGGCGCACTAGCCGAGCTGCGCACGGAGCTGTGTCGTTTCACGCCGGGGGCGTTCGCAATCCCATTCCCGTTCGCATTCGCATTCGCGTTCGCGTTTGGTTTGGCGGGAGACGCTGCGAGTGACGACGGGCCAGGCGCAGGCGAGGGGCTCGCGCTCCCCCTCCTCGCGAGCATCTCGTTCGTATGTGGGTTCGCGCTCCCGACGACGGTGTACGTCCACCCGTCGTCTCGGACGTGGTGGACGCCCTCTAGTTGCTGTTGCTGGCCCTGTCCCTGTCCCTCAGCCTTGCTCGAAGTACCAACACCGTTCTCATTCCCGTTCCCAGGACGCACACTCGGCGGGGGCTTGCGCACCGAACGCTGTCGCTTCACCGGAGATGCCGGCGCTGGTGCAGGCCCCGCGGTCGTGGTCGCGGTCGCGGTAGGCATCCCCTCCCTATCCCGCGGCACCAAACTCGCCAGATGCCTCGCCTCGATCTCCGTCCCCGCAAAAAGGGGCGACACCCCGCTCTGTATCGGCGCCATCGCCATCGCCATCGGGGCCGCCGTATTCACCGGGGACCCCGCACCCACCCCCGCGCTCGCACCCGGACTAGTGGCATCCGTCGTCAACACAGTCGTCGGCACAGGCGGCACGCTCGAGCTCCTGCCCTTCTTCTTCTCCTTCCTCTTCTCCTTCTCGACGTTCTTGGCGGTGGAGCTCGTGGAGGGCGTGCGCGTGGGCCCGGGTGTCATGGGTTTCTTCAGTTTCCTCGCTCTCCCTCCCGCCCCTGCCCCTGCCCCCGCCCCTCCTGCTGCTGGTGGTGGTGGTGGTGGTCCCGCGACGATGCTGCTCCCGCTCTCACTCGGGCGTCTCACCAGCTGCCCACTGGGCGCTGCCGGGCCACCACCAAAGTCCACCCCAGCCCCAGCCTCAGGCCCAAACATCGACGAAGGCCGCACAGCCGCATCGCTAACCACCCTCCCGCGCCCACTAACGCTATTCCTCATATGCGCGTACGCCCCGCCCCCAGGCCCGCCCGCCTCGCCTTCGCTAAACTGCAGCCCCATAGCCGGCTGCGCACGCGCCGCGTCCCTCTCCAACTCCCTGAGGTTCCTCTCCGTGCGCATGTGCCACCCCGTCCCCGCCGCGGTCTCAGAGCGCTTATGCGTCCCCCTGCGCCCAAATATCCCGCCCTTGGTCTTGGTCTTGGTCTTGGTGGGAGAGGACTCGCCCCCCGAGTCGACGCTCACCGTGCTTCCACCAAATAGACCGCGTATGCTCCCAAAGAACCCGTCTTTCTTCTCCGGGGACGGCGTGGCCGTGCCCGTCCCGGGCGCGCGCGCGCGGGAGGGCCCGGGGGGTGTGGAGTGGTACGCCGACGAGGACGTGGAGCCTCTGCGTCCCAAGATCCCCGATTTGCGTGGGGGGGTTGACATCGGCTGCTGCTCCTGGCGCTCCACCTCCGCCTGTTCGACCCGCTGCTTCTCGTGATGCAGATGCAGATGCCCCTTCAAAGGCGACCTCTTCTTCTCTTTCTCAGGCGCCATGAACCTCGGATTCTCAACGACCCGCATATTCTTCTCCGCATCCTGACCTCCCCCCGCCCGCGCCCGCTCCGCCTCGTCCGCGCTCGACCCCCCCGCCTCGTCTTCCTCCCGCCGGGCGAGGTCTTCCTCGGTGATGCGCCGCTCGAGGACGTGCGGGTGCGTGAAGCGCGGCGTCGGTATCGGTGTCGATGCGGAGGCGAAGTGCAGCGGCGAAAAGGAGCGCGAGTCCGAGTCGGATATGGCGTGTGCGGGCGGGATGTAGTACTTTGCGTCTGGAGGGGGAGATTGCGGCGGAGGAAGGGGTCTGGAATCTGAGTCTTCGGCGTACGAAGATTTTTTTTGGCCTGTGGAGGTGGGAAGAGAAGAGTTAGTAAGGAGTTTGAATAAGGCGTAAGTGGTGAGAGGAATGGCAGAAGAGGGTAATAAAAAGTTTCAGCTCTATAAGCTCAATGTATGCGTACGAAAGTAAGCGTGAACGCGTATTCCTCGCGTACAACGAAGCAATAAGCTCAAGGGCACTGCGTAACCACCGGCGCGATAGCGGCCAACCCTCCTCACTCGAGCTTCACGGAAGCGGGCAGTGAGCTTGAAAACGTCTATGACAGTAATATCCGAGTCGCAAACGATCGACCCAAGTCAACGCTACAGCCAGGCCGCGAACTACGGCTGACGGTGCGTGGTGGCGTGAATATTAAACAACGGGGTGGAGAAGTCAGACATATGAGAAAGAAGGGAAAACGGAAGATGGAGAAAGGAATAGCCGGGAAGAAGGAACAAGGAGAGACAGAACGTAATGATCAGGGAAGGACTTGCCATTTTGTTGTCGTTGTTCTCGGGCCTCGCCTGTAATCCATGTCAATACAGAAAAATAAATTTACAAGGCCACTTACCACGACCGTACGAGGGGCCTACAATCAAGTATAAGCCAAATTGCATCAACTGATACCCAAGACGACAACTGACCTTGATGTCTCTCCAACACTTCGAGCGCCTTGAGCGCCTTCTTGCCCACCTCACCCCACAGCCACCCACACTCCACCATCGCATGACACCGCGCGCCCAACCCCTCCCTAAGCAACTCTGTCCTCCCCGTATAAAGCTCGCGCTCCCTCGCCGCCAGCGTCGCCTCACACGCCTGCAACTCCGCCTGCGCATTACTCAGTTTAGAGCCCGGCGCCGGTGCCGCGACGCCGAGTGCCGAGGGCGACGAAAACGCCGATGACAGCGAGACCGTCGACGCCGCGGGCGAGTGGTTCGACGGCGTTATCCCGTGCGACAGGAGCATCGACTCGCGCTGGCTCGGTGTCGACTTGTGGTTCTTGCTCGCTTTCGAGGCTTTTATGAGGCGCGTAACCCTACAACGTGAAACACCCCAACAAAATAAAAACGACATATGTATACGTCAGTGACACTGATGAGGAAATATAGGATAGACGCAGTGGTCATGAGACGGACGCAACGCACAGGATCTCGCGGTCTCGGACGACGGTCGCCACGTCCTCCTCCAGCTGCTTAATCATCTTCAGCTGCTCCCTGTACGCCTCCACCCTATCCGCATACCTCTTCAGCGCCTCGTCCGCGCTCGCGAGCGCTGTCGACACACGCAGGAGGACATCAGAGACCGGCGGGGCCGACGCGGCTGCGTACGCCCCGAGTGCGTTCGACGGGGACACGAGGCCCAGCACGGACTTGGCGTAGTCCTTTTCGTGGTTGAGGAGGTTGTTGAGCAGGCGCGAGTCGGAGGGCCGGTGCACCATCGAGCCTGCCTCTGCGAGGACGAGGAAACGTGGTTGCAACTTGGATTCAATTTGGTTCACAATGATTTTACCAACTCCCGTGATGTGACGTCATCGGTGTTTGACTAAACACCCACGCTGCCCCCACTTCGGATCGACAGACCGGTGGCGTCCTCCTGTCCCGACACTCTCCTAGACACATCCCGATGTCCCAGGGATACCCATCGATGTCGATGATCTTCGACTACCTAAGTAGCTTGCACAGCACAGGACTTCAGTTGCAATTGATAGCAATATACTTACTCTGATTAACAAACTCAATCGCAGACGATCTGTGGCGGCTACAGTACGTTGAATAGGACTGACCTGACCCTACTTACCCTGCCCGCGATCATTATCCACTGGCATCGACGTCGTCAAAGTTCGCCTCCCACAATTCCGACGTCGACGTGAATTCGAAACCGTCAACCGGATGCTACTATCGACTATCCACTTGAACTCGAGAAGCCTCATACAGCCCCGCTCAGCGAGGATCATGCATAAGAATATATATGCTTCTTGGGCGCGTAGATCATTACACAGTTCTACTAAATTATACAAACCTTCTACTACTGTAATTATACAAACTAAACTAAACCTGTATGTATGTCTACAGCTACAGCCTCAGCCTGAGCGCACTGAGGTACTCTAGATCTACACATACATACATACACTGATATACATAATTTAACTATACATCTATACTACTAATAAGTTATCCAGCCACGAACTGAAGATCAAGTCAGTTCATTCATTAAGCTATCACTGGGATCTATGTTGAACCCGCATGACCAAATATCCTATAGCAAAAAAAAAGAAAGAAAGAAAGAGCACAGTCAGTCACCGCACCCACGAAGGCCCAAGTCGACCAGAGAAAAACGCAACGCACTAAATAAAGGATTCGCGTCCGAGAACCGACGCATATACGACACCACCAGATCCAGCGCCGCCACGACGTCGTCCGTCGCCAGCTGCGACGTAACGAGCGGCACGAGGGTCTCGCACACCAGGCTCCAGATTATCTATATACCACGACGCGGTTGATGCGTTAGCGCTCAGCCTCAAGAAAAAAGCATTTGGCACTTACGCCAATAATTGGATTCACATGGAGCCCACCCTGAGAAGGAGCCCCCGACACCGACGCCGTGACACCATCACCAGCGAGGAGGCTCCCCGCGATCCTTGCAATCGCCTTCGCCGCGCTAACAGTCTTCCGATACGAACTCTCTATCTCCCGTAAAAACGGCCGATGCAGCTTGATCGTCGCCGCGTACAGCATCATCTGCGTGACGGTGCTCACGCTGGTCAGCGCCACGGTGGTTCCGAGTCTCAGGCTGCCAGTGTTGGCCGCGGGTGCGGGTGCGTGTCTGCTGATATTAGTAGTAGTGGTATCCGAGAACGATAGACTGGATAGACTGGAGAGCGTAGAGTCTATGAGCGCATCGAGGTGTGCGAGGGTCCCGGATTGGAGGATGGTTCCTGTGGATACGGGAAGGATTAATTAATGCTTGAATGAGGGATTTGTATGTAAAGAAGTGGTGCGGAGGAGTGATACTGACGTTTATCCCCAGAACTATGAATTGCGGTGGCTCTTTCGAACAGGATAGACGCTTTCGCGTGGAGAGCTTTTTCTGACGTGCCACCGCCGTGGGCGTGGGCACGATTCCCATCTAAGAAACTTTTTACCGTCGACCCGGAATGGCTCGCTAGAGGCCCGGGGTACATGGGCGTGTGCGTCTGCGTGTGCGTCTGCATACCCCGAACCAAACACAGAAAAAAAGGAAGAGAGAAAGAATCAGTTACGACCGCACTCGACGAAGAAGACAGAAACCAGGCCCCGCTCACATAGTATTCATGCCCAACACCTTGAACATCACCATGGTACCACCCATACCCAGTCCCAGTTCCATACCCAGTTCCATACCCAGCCCCAGCCCCCGTCCCAGATCCATATCCATATCCATACGAATCTACAGGCCAAGGCACCTCCACATCCAGGTCCCCAACCCCACTCCCGCTCTGCATCCCCACAGCAAGGTGATTCGTCGCCTGCGACCCCTGTATAGCCGCCCAGTGGTTATTGAGCACCAACACCGCCCAAAACGCATCTACGCGCTCGCCCGCCTCCACCGCGTCCACAGGCGGCGCGAGCCCGCCCCCGGCGCCTCCCGCCTTCCTATGCAGCTCCGCAGCGATCACCAACGACAGCGTCGAGTTCGCGTGGTGCGCGCCCTGGAGCATCTTCCCCATCTTGAGGTAATAATACGAGAGGAGGACCTCCGCCTGGATGGCGTGCACGACGCGGTGCGGGTGCGTCCCCGCGAGGTCCTGCGCGAGGTGGTGCAGCGTGTTTTCCAAGAGGGCTTTCTCTCGTGGGTCTTCGAGGTTGTTCGCACGCTCTTGGCGGGACGTTAAGTGGTAGGCCCATAGGTACGACGCGCTGATGAGGGCGGGGGAGGGCCGGGCGGCGTCGCCTGTTGCGCGAGGGAGCATGGCTGACCAGAAGAATCGCCCTGAGTCGAGGAAGAATCCGAATTGCGTTGCGTGTTGGATGAAGGTGTCGAGTCTACACAGAAACGCGTAAGCTTGGCCTCACGAGGGGAAGGAAGAGTTAGTGATTCGACGTACAGAGCCTTCCTCTGATATATTGGAGGTTCATCTAATTGGTTAGTAGACGCACTTGCGTGACTTGTCGGCTCGTTCAAGTTGGAGTGCGAGCTTGGAGAGCCACGCGAGGGCGAGGAATACATGCTCCGTCCACTGCCAGATCCTAAAGCGCATCACTACAATGCAGCAAGATCAAAACTTGATGATACACACCATCAGATGAGCTGGGAGAAGGCACCGTATGCAGCTCACTTGACACGTAAGGGTGATGAAGCACGATACCTGCGTCCGCGCCCTCCTCCTGAGCATCCTTGAGCATCCTGATTCGACTCTCCACTTGCGATATCCGCTCCTCGAGGAGCTGCGTCGTCGTCATCCCGTCTCCCGGGTACTCGCAGTCTTCAAACGTGACGTTCCCGCTTGCACACAATCCACATACTGGTCGAACTCCGTCACATCTCTACGATGATGGCAGCGGTACCGATTGATAGTGAGTGGAAGATCATTTTTAGATATCAAGTGGGAGTTGTTAGCTCACGATTTTCCTCCGTCTGCGTTAACAGGCTATCAGAATGACGTCTATTATCAAAATTGACGCTACAAGCGCACCTGCAATTAAGACACGTCTGCCCCTTTCTCCGTCTACGGGGCCCACTCCCCGACGCTTGTCCTGAACTCGAAATCGACGATAGGTCATTAGCCATTGTTAATATCCAGTCTTAGGTATGTCCGATCTCGTTCGCGCCCATCGCTTTATATCTCGAAGCTGCTTTATATTGTATCTCCATTCCGGGTAGAAGGCTCGAGAACGACGAAGAGCTTTTCAGTCAGCACAATTGCAACGCGTAAGGAGTCCGTCCCCCAGAAGAGATTCGAACCGGTTATCCGAGTTACGCAAATACAAGCGACATCGTACGGCTGCCGAAAAATTCATTATATGACTCGTTCCTGACTCTCGGTGGCGTCACGGGAATCGAGTTAGAGTCATGATAATCACCTGGAAAGCCCAGTGCTAATCATGAAACGTGAGTGAGCACGAAACACATCAGATAACTTACTAAATCCCACAGCATGAAGTATTTAGGGCTCACATAAGCACCCCTCTCATTCGTGGGACTCTCGTGACAGAGGCTAATCGAAGTGGTACCACGTAGGCACTCTCTGAATCAGCCAGGAGAACATTCATATTAAACTGCTGTACAAACTGAGTCATAGAAGCCTCGGGTATATGTGATGACCTGCAGCTTTACGGAACTTCAGCTGTAAGCTGCACACTAGTGGGTTGCAAATCAACACATATCGAGAAGTTGACAGAGGATCGGGTAATGATAGACACCGTGATCTATAGAATTGAAGGAGTTAGAAGGGCTTCTGCTTAATAAAGAAAAAAGTACCCCACGAGGCCCAAAACAGATCAAACACGTTGCTGAAGAAAAATCTACGAGGGTCTACGACATTCGAGCATGACTTGATTGCAGTCATGTAAAAATGCGCGCAAGAAGGCTCGGAAGACAAAATGTTCAAAGCCGGTGTACGTCGTCATTGCGGCATTGCCCAAGTTCAAACGATCAAGTTTGTTAGAGCGCGCGAGCCCAGGTAAGTAGATATGGAGCTTTGGAATGACAAGCGCATCTTCTCCAAGGATTAATCTTGTTCCGAGGCTTACAGCACGTTTCATAACGATAGACCGCTTGAGCTCTCTCGTGTTTAGTTATTTGGTCAGTGATGCCCGCCTGCCGTTACCCGCGGCGGAGCATCTATGGAAATGAGTTCAATTTGTGCACAAGATTGTGAATAGACGACAACGCATTCTCAATGGCTTTGAATTAGTGTGTGTCTAAACATCATGATATAGACTTGAAAAATAATGTGTGCAGGAGTTGGCGAAAACAGCAGGACTCAGCCGCAGAGCTCGTTGAGGCGG
>JABAJV010008613.1:0-19627 GCA_018854895.1 Tricholoma furcatifolium
CGTTTCTGCAAGTTGAATGGCGGATGCAACCGCTGTAGATCGACTCGATGTTCTCTATCAAGGCATTCTTGGGCAAACGTCGCATCTGCCTACTTTTCGAAAGATAGCCCCTCATAAACACAATCAATTCGCCATGGACCTCGCACTCATAGGAATCGGTCTTCGGTGCGCTGGACTAGTTATTCGTCGCATCCTATACCAAGCAGTTTGACTGTCGTTAGGATTGCATATCTGGTAGATGTTATTGCTCCATCCAATCCTGAGCAAGTATACGAGAAATTAATATCTGGTCTTCGAACGGCAAGTTTTTCCTCTGCGATTTTAAGAGTTTGAAAATTTGAATACGGCTAATGCTCCTGGCCATCAGGTATGCCCAGAATTTCATGACGTCGTTCATGTGTATGAACCGACATCTGGGCAATCCTTTTTTGTCAACATCCCTGTGTTCCTTGGCCGACATAGCCCTTCGGATAGTAAGTGGTACAACGAGGTCTCTTTCGTGAGGCTTGCGAATGACCCCTCGGCGCCCTCTGTTGTACGTTGTTCGGAATACAGAAGGTGTGATTGGTTCCTAAAGACCTTTCAGCTTCCTCGACCACCATCTGATCTCATAACTGCTCTCGACTCATTGATATGCGACGTGAAGGCTCCCGAAGCCTGTTTGAAATCCTCATTTGCCATGAACTCGAATTTGCCAGTAGAGTCTGCAATACCACTGGCAGCTGTCCTTCTCGAATATCCCGTGGCATATGTTCCAACGACGTTGGATTCTCCATTTCTGAGCTACGTTGCTTTGGATGTCTATGAATGTGTTATTTCACATAAATCTACCCGGCACACCTTGTTAAAGTTTTCCTGTCCGTCCCAACTTGCTCAACAACACTCTGAAATACTAGGCCAACCCCACATCATGACATCTTTGACAAACAAGTACTCCTCCCGGATTCAACACAAGGGGCTCTCAAGTTCACTACAAGTGCTACACAGTACTCAAACACTTGATCGTGTTGCCTTATAACCAAAGATAAAGCACAGATATAATAAAGCACAACTACTCTACTTCCACATTGATAATTTTGATGTCGTCGTAAGGCTTGTCAGTCTTGCTCACTTTCACATTTTCGATCGCATGCACGACCTCGTATCCAGAAATAACACGACCAAAGATGGTGTGTTTCTTGTCAAGCCAGGGAGTCGCGGTGGTTGTGATAAAGAACTGAGATCCGTTGGTGTTAGGTCCTGCGTTAGCCATGCTGACTGTATACGGTCTGTAATTGCAGTCAGATAAACAAAACCTCGAATTGTCACACCCAAGAAGGCACACCTATCGTGCTTCAAGTCATCCGAAAACTCATCCTCGAACTCTCTATCCCAGATCGATGTGCCTCCCGTGCCATCACCAAGTGGATCACCGGTTTGGATCATGAATTTCGCAATAACACGATGAAATATGATGCCCTCAAAGAAGCTACTCCTTGCATGTCCAACAAAGTTTTCAACAGTCTTAGGAGCTTGCTGCGGGAACAGACGGATGTGTATGTCGCCCAGCGTTGTGTGAATGGTGGCAGCATTAGCCACGGGTGAAGGCCCAGATCTAGCGGCAGGGGCAGCAGCAGCAACATTTTGCTCATCGCGAGTGGGTCGCTCGTTAAATACGTCTCGTTCCCCAAGCTTGTTGTCCCTTTAATAACACAATAAGATACAAAGTTGAGATGGAAGAGCAGAAATGGACCAACTCAGGCTCAGATCGAGTGAATAAATAGAATCTCCCGCGTTTGAAGCCGGTGCAGAACAAGATGGGATCCCTTTGTGATTTAGTAGCAAGGATGGGATTAGACGAAGCCGCCATTGCCTGCATGGTCATTGAGGATGGTCGCGTCACTCTATAAATGAAAACACGAACCATAGTTGTAACTCCCTTCTTAGCGGGAGCTCCCTGATATAGACTGATATTCAGAAAGCGTACCGCTTCGTCCTTGCCGAATAGTCGGACAACACGATTCGTGACGATATTAAGGACTGAAGCGATGTCAATTTTGCATTGTAAATAGAGAAGGAGAATTACCCTTAATCCCAAGCAAAGACGGGTAGAGAATGAAGGACCCCGACTCATCCCATATTGCGTTGCTCCATCGCCCTGGTGTGTGTCCATCAGGGCCAGGCATCTCTAGCTCTCGCTCAACAGCAAGGCGGCGTCCGAATTCCATGTCTTCGACCTTGTATGCAGCAGTACCCGCTTGTTGCATCTCCTGTATTGCTTCAAGCGATTCGTCGTATTTGCGAGTCATTTTTCCGCTCAGGAAGCTGAAGACGCGGATCTGGCGGTCTGGGAGGGAAAATGTGACGAATGAAGACGCGTCCGGTGAAAGTGTGATACACGTTGGAGTGGACTTGGACTATTGGACAATCAGCACGGTTGTGACAGAGTATCTTGACGAGCAAATACCTTTTTGAACTCATACAAGTCAGTCTCGCTCTTATATGACCATAAGCCAGCTACGTTTTTTGGTAGAACAAATGGCTCAATAGGCTGCCAGTATTCGACGAATCCACCTTCATCTGCGGAGATGACTGTGTCGAACCTGTCGTTGTACTAAAGAGGAATCATCAATCAAGCTTTACACTATTGGTTAAGTCAACCATACCGTCATAACATGGACCGGGAAGCGATGCAAACTTGGAATAGTTTCTAGAGGGTTGCCGTCTCCACGACCATCATATATCCGTATCGTGCCACTCTTTGAGTCGGAACTATGTGATAGTCAGTATCGAATGGACATTAGCGGCGAAATACGGCATACATTGCGAGGAGACCCTGAGCTTGACCGCGCTTATGCACCCAGCAGCAAGAGTGAGGGACGTAGCCAAGTTTGATTATGTTGATCATATCTGTTCGACGTGTAAGCGGGATATGGGGTAGAATGAGGTTGGCGTACCAAAGTTAATCACGTCGAAGACCTTGGCTGAGCCATCCTCCGACACGCTTGCAAAGAGCTGGCCATCTGCACTAGCAGATACAGCTAATACGGGGGTGAGATGAGCACGGTAGTGCTTCACAAATTCGATTCCTTCGTCTTGCTTCTTCCACAGTTTGAGATGTCCATCGACAGAAGTCGTAATCAAAAAGCCCGTCCTGAAAATTAATTAATATCTAAACATATGTAACAATAGAAAATCTCACTTGGTGACCACAGAGAAGTTTATGGTATCGCGATGCATGAAGCTCTTGTAGTATTGGTCCGCGTTAGGCAGATGTTCGAGATAGAGACGTTCATGGGGTAACACTAGAAACATATTTCTGCATTCATTGAGGCTATACATAAACA
The DNA here is from genome assembly GCA_018854895.1 of Tricholoma furcatifolium. Lineage (NCBI taxonomy): Eukaryota > Fungi > Basidiomycota > Agaricomycetes > Agaricales > Tricholomataceae > Tricholoma > Tricholoma furcatifolium. Next base: position 3,327 of record JABAJV010008613.1, read on the forward strand.
GGGCACGATAATGAACACACCTTTGCGCTTTTTCTTGGCGACACCAGCGTCAGCGGGCAGTGGCATTGGTCCAACGTCGTCGTCGTCGTCGTCATCCTCTTCTATAGGAGGGCTAGGATCGACGTCCTTGGCATCTGGATGTTCATGTTCTCCATTGCGGTTGCGTTTTCCAAGGACAGACGCGTCTTGCTCAGATTCGGACATGGTGGTCGCCAACTCCGGAACGTCTCTGTCGGAGCTCGGAAAGAACACAGTTAACACAAGGTGTCAAGGGAGATGTATTGAAACTCGATTTGCATTTACATATATTCAATAGACTTGTATGTACAACAACAGCTGTGCATGCTTAGAAAACCATTCCGACCAGTGTTCAAATAATCCGCATAGACCAAGGATATAAAGATTGAAAGGTGCCAGTGAATAACCAAAAAGTTCAACGACGCTAACTGGCTGCTACATCACAACGCAGTCGTCCTTCTTCTCTGCAGCTGCTTTTTCTTCAGCAGCTAATATATCCCGCTCCGCCTCACTCAGTAACTGAAGATCGGTTAGAAACAGATATCTAAACCAACAACAAAAGAAAATACATACACCCTTCTTGGCGCGTGCCTGCATCGCCTTGAGTTTACTTTCCCTCTCTGCGTTTGCTCGTCTAGTCCGCGGTGGAGATATTATTCAATAGATTAGGCCAGTAATAGTATATAATCGGTGATGTCGATGAGTTGGAGTTCAAGCGCGTGCGAAAATGGATGGTGGTACATATGCGTTAGGGTTGGTGAATAATGCCGAGATGGATATAGGTTTTGGATTATCGAAAACGGGTTTAGTATCGTTATTCGTGTGTGTTATGAGAGTCGTCGCAGAGTCATTAACATTAGGGAAGGGCAATGAAGGACTGTTGATTATAAGTTGGCACTGGAAAAGAGACTGGTCAAAGGGACATACCGGTCAGTCTTGGAGAATGGGTTTGAATGGTTTGAAGGGGCTTTGGTCTTGGTCTCTGAAGACGCTGAAGATGAACCAGACTGACCGACTTGCAAGGTCGTTGCTTTCGCAGAGGCGGCTGCTTTCTTCACGGCACCAATAGTTGCTGCTCCAGCAGCAGTGGCTTTGGAGTTTAATGTTTTCGCGTTGGCGTTAAAAAGATGGGAAACCCCAGGTCGCGACGTCGATGTTGTAGAAGCCGGTGTACAATTGTGATCTGCAGGGAATCGGTGACTAGGACAAAACTGGTTGCGGCATTTCTGCAGGAAATTGTTAGAACGTATGAACGAGTTAATAATCAAGTACATACGTCGCAAGATATGGGTTGAAAGAGTACTTTCTTGCAGTTCCCTCGTGCACATACAGGCATGGTCCTCGCTCTGCCAGATTTGCCAGTCATGACTGAGCACTCTTTGGTGATATGGTCCTCCATTCTGTCATTCGGATCCTGTCCTGGACGAACAGCTACCGGCGTATTGCAGAATGGACCTGCATTATATGTTAGTCAAGCTCATACATAAGCATGGGTCAGAAGAACATACAATCTGGCGCTACGCGATTATACTTAGATTCATCGTACTTTGAGCAACCATGAGCGGCTACTTTAAAGTGCTCCTGGCAGAAGGATTCTTCGCAGTGTTGACATTTGAAAGGTAGAAAGTCGATGAGGAGACAGGAAGGGTGAGCGCACTGCTTGCCGATGGAAAGGAGTTGGGTGCCGTTGTCTGCAGTGGTCATGTTCGAGGATTGGGAATAAAGAGAAGGAAGAGAAAAAGAATGGAATATAAAGCGGCGCTTACGCAGTCTGCGTACGCGTCCAACCTGTGCTCGCTAAGATTTTCGTGATCAGATGTGTAAGCACAAGCGCTTACTGACTCGACTCTTCTAGAACCACCATGAACACCTTGGTCACTGTCAAATTTACGTTCGTGAGGCATGCAGAATCTGTTGACAATTTGGTGCTTGCTTGCTGTCATATCCTAGTCCTGCAACCTTAATGTTGATTGTAACTGGCTTCAGGGCTCTGTATGGGCTGGATGGAGAGATTCTAAGCTAACGAATCACGGTAAACTTATTTTGACCTTGGATTTGTGGGCAGGCCCTGTTTAATCATCTATATAGGCAAGCTTGTCGGTTTCAAAACTGGATCCACCTCGACTTGTACTCATTCTTATAGCAAGCAGAAGTTCTTGCAATGTCATTCTCAGACACGACCCTCACGGCCATACATGCATCTCCGCTAGAGCGCGCTTTTTTGACTGCGAAAGCGTTGCAGGCCGCACAGCCAGATTCTGTCCCCCTCGAAACGTCGCCGCTGCTAAGAGAGCAAAACTTTGGGCTTGGCGAGGGGCAGCGTTATGATGTCCGAAGACAACCTCACCTTTCGTTTGATGAGCACATTGCGCGTGGCATCTTCATCCCAGCGCACAATCGATCTAAGAAATATCCAGATGGTGAAAGCTTAAACGACGTTGCCGCACGTGCCGATACCGTCGTTCGAGATATCATCCTTCCCTATGTTCAAAGAGCAGCAGCTGATAGCATAGAGGATGTGCATGTTGCAATTGTCAGTCATGGCATCTTCATCTCGGAGCTCATAACTTCGCTAGCAAGTCAAGCAGGGCAGAAGATACAGCCTAATCAATTTCGAGGAATGAAGAATACAGGTTGGACCCTCGTCGCAGTCAAAACAAGTGTCAGTGGCTGTTGGGCCTCGATGATACCTTGATATTAATTTTCTTTGCATTGCAGCCAGGGTGGAAGAACGACCGACAGAATGGGTTGGCCGTAGAAATTATTGAACAGAACTGGTGCAAACACCTAGATGCTCTGGTAAACTCGCGTGTTCAAGTAACACTTGTGGAACTCAGATTAAATTTGTATAGGTTCGACAGAAAGGTGGCATAGGAAGCGCGACATACGATCCCGGACAAATGGGGATGCAGTGAAGGTTGAAATATTGTGGGATATATAAGTCTATCTAGAGACTGAGAGTCAGAAGAATGAATCAATTGAAAATAGTGATCTCACCTAGTGTAGAGTACATAAGTTATTAGTTGGAACCATAAGGCAGAAGTAGTTTTTTCAGCTTGACGGCTTGAGTAGGTGTAGCGTATGCCGTTTGCCCGAGTCTGCTAATTCTACCTGGCGGTTTGGAGACGTTAAGATGGGAATGGCATGCCTTTCCCTGGTAATTGGTTCCGTCTATGTCAGCCTATGTCTCTTGAGGTTGAAGAAGCAATACTGACGCGTTTGAATGCACCACCTGACGCGAGCGACCGCCATCGTTTTTTCGCCCCCGAATGCGACTTCATTTTATAGCCGGCTTGTGCCACGGCTGTTGTGGATAGAAAGCGGTTCATTACACCAGACGGAGATGAAGACCATGAGAGAGGGCTGGCAACCAGCCGGCGGAGAAACATCGACATGTTTGGAAGTGACAGATAGTGGTCAAGCAAACTTGAAAGGAGACTTGCGAACACGTGCCACATTACCGACAAAGACTCGGACCCACATATATACCTGGTCCTTGTAATCCATCCACCACAATCTATCCCTTGGCAAACTCGCGATCGTCATGAGCGAAAACCCTAGCACTCCTCAGGACGATGCTGAGCGCGTAAGTTCTTGACAACTCTCATTGTCGATTCTGCTCTATAAAATGCAATCTAGATTCGCCTCAAACGCCTGGCGAAATTGCAAAGCACAGAAACTGCGCCTGCCTCATCGCCAGGGACGAGCAGCACTCCACCCCCAGCTCAACCTAAACGTATCGTTCCCAAACCTATTCCAGCAGCATCATCGTCCAAGACACCTGTCCCTGTGATGCCTGCACCTGCTCCAGTAAAGAAGAAAACAATAGCGAAATTAGACCTAAATGCTTGGGAGCACGAAAGCGTCGAATTTATTTTCAAAGCAACATTGGAGGTGTGTTCTAACTCTATTGTAAATGATTGGCTTCATGAACCTACCATGGCCACATATATAGCGATCGGTCGCGGAAAAGTCGGGTTACGAAACTGTGTGGCTGAAGTACCTGAAGCAAGAGCTGGAGTTAGAAGGCCGCCGTATGCACTTCTGCCTTTTGGATACTGAACCTTACTTATTCCTCGGTTTTGCAGAGAATGTACCTTTGAATGTTGATCTAGCCGACCGAATCTTGATTGCACGCCTGGAATTGGATCCTCGCAGCATGACGTTAGTGGAGACACTAAACTTCCTTATAGGCTGATTTTTATTTTTGTCCATCCAGTGACGATCTAGATTACCTCCCTGTCATTGTGTCCCTTCCTCCTCAGCAAACGACATTCGAATACCTTGTGGGAGCCTGGAAGCGCGTCAACGCCACAAAATCTGCCCTTATCAAGAAGGTGCGCAATCTGATTCAAGAAAGACATTTCTTAGCTGATTATTATTCTAGGGTTACACTCCTGCCGACACACAAGCAGCTCTGGTGCAGCTGGAAAAACTACGTGAACTCGTCATCAGTTATACCGGCCTTACATTACAAGAACCAGAAATGTTTCCTCAACCTCCAGGGTGCGTGTAGCTTACTGAAAACTTCATTCCGTCTCATGGATTTCTGACTTTAGGCGTCCCCTTGGTCCGCCTGAGCTCCTTGCGCCTTTATTATCTCTGTCTGCTCTTTCTGGGCCTCTACTAGGCTCGACTTCGACATCCTCACCTAATACTCTCACAGATTCTGACATCGAGCAATTCCTCCAAGACCTAGCCCGTCGCTTTGAACCAGATAACGAGATTGATGGTGTACTCGGGCCCGTTGTCAGAGAGCTCCTTTTCCACGAGTCTCTTTTTAGACCTGAGGGTTTGGGAGGCGGAGACGCAAGCTGGAGAGGTGTCGTGAGTGGTTTGGAAGTTCTTGTATCGATCAAAGCCATTGCGGTGATGATTACAAGGATGGAGGAGTGGAATCCTGCTGATGCTACGGCACCGGCATTTGAAAAAATCTCCTTGCTTGGACCACTATGCCGACTTGGTGTGTTCCATCGGGAATGGGTATGATTTTTTTCGTCGACGCGCGGAGGAATAATAACGTGAACATCACTTCCAGCCTGCTCTCGGACAGTCGTACTTCTCTGAACCGGAAAAGCGAAGTCGGGATGATGTTGAATCATCCTTTGCAAGCTTGCGCGGAACGCTCAAGAGTTTGCAGGTGAGAATTCTGCAGTTGAGCTGGAAAGTTGGTTTTAAAGTGCTGATTGATTCTCGAGTCCTCCTTATTCCAAATATTTAACACTCTTGTCAGAGCAGGCCCCGAGTCGCGCGAAGCCGTCTTGCAATACTTTGCCCGAGTGATATCGTTGAATGCAAAGCGCGCTGGAACCCATGTCGGTTGATATATCTCCGCTTTTCTTGCATGCTTTCTAAACAGTTTTGCAGGTCGATCCAGAAACGGTGTCTTCCGATTGCTTTATGACGAATCTTCAAACTGTACTCCTTCGTTTCGCCGAGCCTTTCATGGATGCCGCTTATTCGAAGGTTCGAAACGCCGAGCTTCAACCTCTATTCTTTATTCATCCAATCACACTTTTATAGATGGATCGGATAGACCCTCTGTTTTATGCTCGATCGTCTCGTATTGACCTTAAGGAAGAGACTCGTATCAAGGCTACCAGCGACGAAGCTTCTGAGTGGGAAACCGCTCAAAAGCAGAAGGATACAAATGGTTCGTTCATCGAATCCTTGAACCTCATAAACATATCACGAAGTTGCTTGCAGCACCCGAACCGAACTTCATCTCAAATATCTTCTATCTTACCGTTGCGATGAGCCATTATGGGTATCTGAAGACAATACAAACGTTCAATAACCTCGGCAAACATCTGGACGACTTGAAGCGGCATCTCGAGCATCTCAATGGCGACGGGTCTTGGATGGGAGTGAGTGCGGGACACCGTTTATCGCCTTCTTTCATTCAACGTCTATAGACACCCTATCAAGCTCGCGTGGAGGCTGCGATTAATCAAGTCAAAGTTAGTCAAGTCGACGCTTTTTGAGTTCTCGTGAAAACCCACGAGTATTTCTTTGCAGAACGAACAGGCGAAGATCCAGATGCAGCAGCTTGCGTACCAGGCGCAGCTCAGTGATCCTGAATTTGCTTTCCGTTCGCTCGGTTTCACGGTTTTCTTGTCGACATGGGTGATAAGACAGGTTGACCCGAAGAAGACACATCCCAACCCGCCTGCCCAGTGCGTGTTACTCTCTCATTCCTCGATATGTGGGACGTCTCATGGACATTATCTCACAGAATTCCATTGCCGCAAGAAGTACCCATAGACTTCCGCATGTTGCCGGAATACATTATCGAAGATATCGTCGAGTACTTCCTTTTCATCGTGCAGTGCGTCACCCCGTCCATTCGCAATCTCTGTCGACACTTACATGGCTTTGTCAATAGGACGTCTCCGGAGAAGTTTGCAATGTCAGGGAAGATAGAGCTCATGACTTTTGTGCTGACATTCCTCAACTCTACGTGGTACATCAAGAATCCCTTCCTGAAAGCCAAGATCAACGATGTTCGTCGAGTACAGTTCCTAACGCTAGTGCACGTACTCACGTTTCGCTAGGTGTTATTCATGAGCATATGGGGCTACGGATACGAGCGACATGGTATCTTGGGGAACCTTTTGAATACTCATCCAATGGCCCTCAAGCACCTTATGCCTGCATTGATGCACTTTTACATCGGTATACACGTTTCCTCCCATTTAGCTGATTTGTACTGAATAGTCTATTTCAGAGGTGGAGCAAACGGGAGCAAGTTCGCAATTTTACGATAAATTCAGTATGTTTGTTCAAACTTGTGGCTATCTATTCGTTGCTCATATCCGCTAGATGCTCGGTATGTGTGGTGTAATGCCAAGGTATCTTTTCTGATGTGAATAATAAAGGCGTGCTATTTCGTATGTCTTGAAGGTAGTCTGGGACAACCCCACGCACAGGGAAGCTCTCAACATAGAAGCCAAGTAAGCATCTTGTCGTCGAGGAGGAGGGCGCGCTTTTACACAACTACTCAGGAACGTCGACAAATTCATCCGCTTCGTCAACCTCATGATCAACGACGTAACCTACCTAATGGACGAGTCCCTCAGCGAGATGATGCAAATCCACGAGATCCAACAAGAAATGAAAGACCAGGCGACGTGGAACGCCAAGTCGGCCGAACACCGGCGGGAGCGCGAGGGGACGCTGCGCTCGCTGGAGCGGCAGGCGTCGAGCTACACGACGCTGAGCCGGTCGACGGTGGAGCTCCTGAAGGTGTTCACGGCGGAGACAAAGGCGCCGTTCATGATGCCCGAGATCGTGAACAAGCTCGCGGCGATGCTGGACTACAACCTCGTCGCGCTCGTCGGGCCCAAGTACCAGCAGCTCAAGGTGCAGGACCCCGCGAAGCTCAAGTTCGACCCGCGCGCGCTCCTGGGGGATATCCTGCAGGTGTTTTTGAACCTGAGCGACCAGCCCGAGTTCGTCAAGGCCGTGGCGGGCGACGGGCGCAGCTATGCCAAGTCGGTGTTTGATAGCGCGGCGGAGAAGGCGGTGAAGGCGAACATCAAGTCTGTGTCGGAGATTGAGGTGCTGATGGCGTTCGTGGCGAAGGTTGAGGCGGCCAAGTTGACGCTGGAGGCGGAGGACGAGGATCTGGGTGATGTGCCGGATGAGTTTTTGGGTACGTGGCTGGAGTCTTTGCTGGTCGCTTTCAGGTGTGCTGAGGACTGCTGTAGACCCGCTTATGGCGACAGTTATGCGCGATCCAGTCATGCTTCCGTCTTCTAGAGCAGTGGTGGACCGTTCGACTATCAAGGCGCATTTGTTGTCAGACATCACGGATCCCTTTAACCGCGCACCGCTGAAGATAGAGGACGTCATCCCTGGTAGGTGATAAGCCATGGCTACACTATATGCATTGCTCAAGTTTGGGGTTTTACTAGATGTGGAGCTCAAAGCGCGCATAGATGGGTTTTTGCTGGAGCGGAGGTCAAAGGCAAAGGAAGAGCGCGGTGTAGATGTAGAGATGGCGTAAGGCCAGGGTAAGTGTACAGTATAAATATAATAAAGAGGTATTAGCTTGGGAATAGCATACTATCATCGTTTTCTCTTTTTGGGAGGGCGGCCGACGGCGGATGTGGATTCTGCAGCTCCGGCTCTGGTTCCGCCTCTCCCTCTCGCGCCTGCCCCCTTTTTCGTGTACTTGCCGCGACCTCGGGTGGATGCTGGAGCTGAGAAAAAAATTAAAATGGTAAGCGAGAGGGCGGATGAATGATAACGCACCTGTTGAGGGTTCGGGCATGTCGACGTCGTCGTCGTCGACGTGGTCTGTGCCGGGGTCAGTGCCAGTGACGACGCTGCTGGCTCTGGGGGACCCAGGACCGGCATCAGGGTCGGCGTCTGCCTCGTCGCCGCTCTCCTGTGTCAATGCACTGCTGTCGCTCTCGCCGCCGACGAGCCCGGCCATGCTGAGTTTGGTTCTGCCGCGCTTCCTGCCTGCGCGAGGGGGCGGAGGGGCGGGCGTAGGGATGGGTGAGGAGGGGGGCGAGGGGGAGGTGCGGACGCGGCGTTCTGCGATAAGGGAGTCGATGTATTCGTCGTATGGGAGTTGGAAAACGGTGGGAGATGATTCGTATGCGTCTGCTTCGAGATCCTGTGAGAGGTTGTTAGAGTTGATATAGACTGGGGGTCAAGCAGCTTACGATGGCCTCGAGAGCATCGAGGTTGTAGCAGTGGCTTAGCTTGTGCCAGAGGTCGTCGATGTTGACTTGCTGGTTTGTGTCTCTGTATATTGCATTGCGGATTGCGATGATGTTAAAGTGGCGATGGATGCCAATGGGACGAGCGCGGGTGAGAGACCGGAAGAAGGAGATTTCACCATCGACCGAATCCAAGGTCATGGCGAGAGTTTATGTTGCTTGCATAAGCAATCTATCTACTACAACATCATTAATTCTACCACGTCAATGCCAGTGTCATTGCGGCGCTGTTGCAAAGGACCTGCACTCCGACGACACTCCGATCCACGTTGCTGTGTGGCTGTAGCCAAGTTTGCCACCGGCTGTGGTGGTGAAAATTTCATGTTTGAGCAAGGGGGTGACCGTTGACATGTGTTGTGGCGCGGCAAGTGAGCCCGTTTTGGACAGGCCAGAGGCAGATTCTGGGCAGAATTGAGGCTAGCATATGGGAGAAAAGTGGCTGGGTGGCGTTTCCGCCGACTGCGGATCGCCATGGGGCGCGTGACTGGAAAAGGGTGCCGTAAGGAGAGCTGGTCCGTGGGTAAACACATTTTGCCAGAGCAAAGATATCTCGAGGGGCTCTGCGTGCATTTGAATACAGAAAGTTGGGGTGTGGCGGGGGTATTGAATGACATTTAGAGTGAATACAGACATGCTGTGTGGACACCCCCCTGACGACAAAAGAAATCGGGTAACGGGTGGCGCGGGTCGAGTTATCAAGTTTTGTTGATCGCCACCTTTTGTGTTCCGCCACGTGCGACACAGACTTTTGCTTGTCCTCCGCCACGTCGCCACCCTCTCAAAATGCAAAAGGACTTTTATCGCCACACCTCCCCTCGTTACGCCCCATATCCCCCGCCAAAACAGTCCATGGACGACGACGAAATTGGCTCGTCAGACTCGTCCAGCCAGTCCGACGACTACCGTTCAGACACCGACAAGTCCTATGATCAGCTCAACGACGACGACGCTCAAAAGTCTGGCTTTGGTTTTTCTGCTGCAACCTGGAGCTCTTCCGCAAATCGTGGGAACATCCACGATCGCAAGCGCAAGGACCGCAATCCTCCTCGCCCCCACTATCCCCCCACCCGCACATACAGCAGCAGCAGTGCACACCATCCCATTCACTACCCTTCCCGCCGCTCCCTATCTCCAGAACCCTACCAACCATCCTCCTCGGCGGCGCAATACCGCCGGCCTGTTTCCCCAGAGCCGCTCTACAGGGAGTATCAAGAGTACAGAGATAGGGAGACAAGGCAGTACCGCGACAGGAAATGGGACAGGGACCGCGACTGGGATAGGGGCAGAGACGAATGGGAACGCGAGAGGGGCAGAGAGAGGCTCCTCAGAACAAGCCGCTCCTCGCAAACCAGCCCAACACGCGTAGAGCCAATCCATCCAACAGGCCCACGCACTTATATCCGTATGCTCACCCCCACCAGATACCGCAGTGGTGCTGGCTCTCCCATATCTGATCAAAGCGACCGTGATCGCGAGCGCCAAGACCGGGAGCACCAGCGCCTCCTTGAACGCGAACGGGAGGAAATCGAGGAAAGGGAGAGGGAAAGGGAGAGAGAGAAACACCGTGAGATGCAGCGTGCTAAATATCAATACGAGAGCAGAGTACCTCCACCGCCGCCGTCCCTCTCTGCGCCTCTTACTCTCAGGCCACCGCCACCACACCACCACCACGAAAGGACCCTTTCCCTCTCCAACACACGCCGCGCAGTCTCCAACGGCGGTTTCGCGTCCAACGCACACTACGCACCGCCCCGTATAGTCCTCCCAGCCCGTGGCGGACGAGCAAGAGACGAAGACGACTACGATCTCGGCGAGGACGAAGTCATCTCCGACGAAGACCGCATGGCCCCAGGGCCCTCCAGCATGCGCTCTCGCTACGGAAAGGCACGAATGGGCGGCCCGTCCACCAGTACGTTTGTGCTCTCTGGCGGCGGGAGCACCCCGACGAACAACAACGGCATGACCTCCACCACCACCACCTTCCACATCACCACCCCGCGCGCAATCTCCGCCTCCCTCGCCGCGGCCCAGCACGCCGCCTCGCACCCCAACAGCGCCGCCGCCGTCGAGGCCGAAAAGGCCGAGGCGGAGAAGATGCGCATACCCAGCTTCAAGCGCGGCGGGAAGACGAGGTACCAGTGTATATACTGCTCCAAGGACTTTTCGCGCAAGAACGATGCGTACAGGCATATGAGCCGCAAGCATAATGATAATGCGACCGAGTTTATCTGCGTCTGTGGCCGTGTGCTGAGCCGTGGCGATGCGTTGACGAGGCATATGCGGACGTGTCGGGAGAGCAAGGAGAAGGGGGCTACTGCGTCCGGCGGGGCGCTGCTTGCGCGCCTGCAGAAGAAGCCGCCGAAGAAGATGAGGGTCGGGACGGTGGTTGTTACGAGCATGGTCGATCCGGAGGGGGAGGACGAGAGTATGGCTGGCGACGAGCAGGATAACGATGTGTCGATGGAAGAGGAGGAGTCATAGGTGTGTATATTAGCTTTTTCGTTTTTTCTTTTTGCTATCGAAACTGACGATTGTGATTGCTCGGTGCTCAAGTTTACATTCATTCTACACCACACCACACCCTCTCACCACCTGCCAACATCAAACCTACACCACCTGAGCCTGGCGGCTCCTATGCCTGCGCCGCCCAGCGACCGCAAAGAACTGTTGTGCATCTTGCGCACTGTATGATCATGCGTAGACCATCTCTCTTCCGGGATTGAAACGACAAGAAGCACTGGTGCATGCTTAACGCATGACTCCTCGTTCTTTGAACGAAATTATGTTTTGGAACCCGATATCATGACGATCTTTTTATAACTGAATACTACATGGATGGACCACATGACGCTGTTATCTAGGATTTTCAATCGCATTTTTTGTTTTTTTTTGCAGAGTGTGCATAGAGCGGAACTGAAAAACTTTCAAAAAACCAGGATTGTGATAAATTCCGCGTATAGATTGGCAAGTAGAACGGGTCTCAACTAAGATGGTACAAATCGTAAAAGTCGTCACAGGTGGATAGCAGTATAGAAAGCGTCCATTATTACTCCTGACCAAATCCTTCCGTCTCCCTATCGCCGACAAACAAAAATGATCAGAAAAAAACCCTCTACGTTGAAGACACTACGAAACTCACTCGATTGCAAATATCAGCTTGGTTTCCAGGCTCTCATAATCCGTGTATGGCGGGAGGTCTAGGCGATTGAAACAAGTATGGCTGCGAGGCAACCCCGCGGGGTCCCCTGACTTTTCGATCGTGAACCGCCGGGGCCCATCGGAGCCCTGGAGGTCCTTGAACCCGTTCACGGGGACACGCGACGTGCCGGTCGTGAACTGCAGCAAGCGCGACTTGCGTTCTGCGGGCCAGGACCGAATGCATTGCCAGAACCACTCGATCACCTGGTCCGTCTTTTCGTACCCGCGGTAGTCTGTAAATTTGGTCCAGTCGTCCCTAAAAACGTCGAACATTGATGTTAGTTATTGTTATTGGGTTAACAAAAAAGGACAAGGAAGGGAAAGCTTGCTTGCGTACATGTCGATCTCGGTCATACCGCCGATTAGCAGCTCGAGTTCTCGTTCGTCGAATACGCCGATGAGATCAGCGGGGATTAGCTCGAGGAGGCCTTCCATGAAGGCATCGAATTGTTCCTTCACTCGCTTCGATATGCGGTAGGCGACGACCGAGTCCACGTATTCTTTCTTGTTCTCTTCGGTCACGTCCAGCTGTTCGCCACCGGGCTTCAACTCCACCGTGACCATCTCCCCGAATCGTTCTTCTGTAACCGAGAATGTTTCCTCTAAAACATCCGTAATGTCATTATCTCTGATGACAGAGTGTGAGTATCTGTGTGGTGACACTTGCAAACAAGGGACGTACAGCATCCAAACCAGTGACCGATGGAGATCAGCGTCAATGCTTTCTAAATCGGCCAGGGTCATTTGTTTGCCTAGGATCATCTTGTAAAAGCTGGGCACAAAGTACGCGTCTAGGAATCTTCTATGGAAGATAGCTAGTCCAAGACATCTGCCGATAAACTTGAAATAGCTGAGGTGATCCGGATTGATAGCAGACGCAGGATTAATCTGGAGAGTGTAGTTATCATGGGCTGAGTATTCAAACAGGCCATAGCTGGGATTGAAGATCTCGTGGGAAAGAAGGAAAAACCATTCTCTATGATAATGTTAAGTCGATGGTCATGATCTGTATAGTAGAGTATATTTCGACATACCTTGAGACACCACCATAATCCAACCCATCTTCACCTTCAAAGCTCACCATCAATCTCTTCTTGAGGTCCTCACCATGAAGTGCCATAACAGCACCATAACTGTCCTCCAGCACACGCGTACGGCGGATCTTCAATTCGCACTTCCCAGCCTGAACCCGCATGCGCTGTTGGCTTCGGAAGTAAACAACCTTCCTTCGGTAATCACGTTTATACTGTGGCGCATTGTCGTCGACATGGCCAGGAAGACGGGGATCGTCCCAAGTCGTCGTGCGAGTGTTGTGGTCGACAAAGTATACACGACCCGTGGAAGTCAGACGCATTTCCCAACCTGAAGGGATGGGCCCAAGATTAGCGTTAGCGACTGGCCTGGTTGCTGACCGAGCGTTATTAATGTCGCGACGAGGATCTACCCATGTCGTAGAGCGGGTATGATGGTCAACGAAGTATGGCCGTCCCTCGGCGGTTCGACGCTCTTCCCAACCAAGAGGAAGAGGGATGTCAGCGTAGTTCCCTGATGAAGCATCGGATTGAGAGATAGTGGCAGCTGTAGAGGACACAGAGGCTTCATTAACGCTGGGGAGAGCGGCGGGCGCCTCAACTCGAGCAGGAGCTCTTGGAGGCGGTACGGTACCCGGACGATGCCATTGGGTTGCACGGGTATTGTGGTCCACATAGTAAACTCGGCCCTGGCCATCGTAGCGGCGCTCCCAGCCACTTGGCAGTGGTACGCCATGCGTGTCGTCTAGCATTCGATTTGGTTGGGCAGGTCCAGCTGTAACGGTGGAGGATCTTGCCATTGAGTCTGGTTGCTGCGAAAATCGCGGATTGGGGGCTATAGCAGCATGACTGACAGACTGTCGGAGAGCGGGCGGTGCGAGAGTAGAGGGCTGAGGCGGTTGCGGGTGTAAGCTGATGGGTCGATTGGGGGAATGGTTCGCTACGTGAGGTGCTTGAGGCTGAAGAGGATGCGGTATTGCATGTGAGTGATGTGGCATTGGTTGCAACCTAGGTTGATGGGGCTGTTGGAGGGACTCAGGGGATGCGGTAGGTGGCACAGAGGAGGTTGGTTGAGAGGTCCATGAGAAAGTGAGTGAAATTTTTCCAGAAACAGGAAGATTGTTGCTTGACATGGTGAGATCTTTGGTCATGACGTCTAAAAGGCGGTTTGTGGTTACTAGAAATCAATAGATAATTCAAGATGACTGACGTGAGCCTCCATTGTTCGTTGCGGCGGAAAAGGCCTCTGAAGCGGACAGGTTCAAGACGCCGAGGAAGCCTAGATGGAATTGTCAGGAATGCAGCGGTGGATGGCATCTAGATTAGTTAGAACCTTGGTCGCGCTTTTTAAACTTCTTATGGTCGAAAATTTGGATAGCGATCGCAGAAGATGGTCGGACAAGGCTTTACACGACCATAGTGAGAAACGACAGGCTCAAAATACAAAGGCGCCTTACATGTCAAATTGTTCTTCCCAAACCGGAGTCAAAGACTTTTTGACGATGGCCGTCGTGCACGTTTGTTCCCCATCGACAGTGAGTACCGCGAACGGATCGGGAAAGCTTAGAAGCTCTCGTTTAACTAGCCCTTGAGCTCCAAAAACTTATAAATTGGATGATCAGAGCAAGTTGGGTCTTCAGACTGGAGAACGCTCACTGGTTACTCTGATGGAACGCTCAGAATCATTGGTAATCCTAATAATGGTGTGAAATAAGACATTGAAAAGTTTCAAGAAAAAGAATGCCCAACGAACCTGCTGGAGCTCGCCATTCAACAGATACAATGAAAGTATCTGCGCTCGCGTAGGTGTAAGGGTGTGAGGGCGTTAAGTGCAGAAGTGAGCGGCAAAGCGTGTTCTGATTGCGACCGCCACGTGCTTCTTTCTGCCCCCGACGTCCAAGTTTGGACAACATTCTTTTATTAAATTCGTTCTATGTTCCCTCATTGAGCCTGGTTCTGTCTGTGGTCTACTGAAAACATGCTTACTACTGGCCCACTGAATCATCCTAAACTCTTCAGGACTGGTCTATATGTTGGGCAAATTGTCGCAAGGTTTTGTTACAACGCTGTTCCACCGCTGGACATGATATATTCTTTAGAAATATAACATTGGAACACATTTTTAACAGGCAGGGCTATCTTCAATTAATTTCCTGGCTTGCCTCATGAGATATATCAACGCTGGCTCTGTTGTTACTCTCTTCAATCCTCATTTTTCTCCCGAGTACCCCAGACTCCCAAGATACTTGTTCTCTCGCTTCAGTCAGCGGTCTCGCCGCCACAAATGAAGCCAACGTGCTTTGTACGACGTCAGTGTTCCAGATTCGGGTGCTGCTGCCACGGCAACATATTAGAAAAACTAACAGATAATCCCGCGAAAAGTGAGGGTATGCACTGTTCCACACAACTCGGGCGTCTCTAGGTTTACTACGTCTAGCACCCCCCAGGTGTTTTCTGTGGCAATATTGTTCTTACTCTTGTCCGTCCAAATCAGACACATAGACTCGAAGGTCTTTCGACATCAACCCGTAAACTTGACGTGTCCTCAACGATATTGGCTAGACATATTCTTCAAGCAAGCTTGTATTTCGTCTGCTGCACGATTTCTCTCGAGTTTCGGACAAATTATAGGGTGGTCCCAGTTTTCTTTGTCCAGCCTAAAGTACATATGGTCGGTCGGCACTCAGTAGTAAGTACTGATGCGTCTTTTCTTCGAGTCTGTAACTGGTTTGCTGGCCTTCTTGTTTTCAACATCACTTATTTTTCAATTGGGTCAGCTCTCATGCAGGACCCTGATCAGCCTGTGTTCTTGCCGCGTTGTATTTAAGATTGGTAGAGCTATGCTGTTCTCTGGCAATTTAATTCAAGGAATCTTCATAATGCCTATTAGCAACGGGGAATCATCTCATTCCCTATGACCTTACGAAGGATAACATCTTCCACAACTGACTTGACGACTTTTCTGAAAGCTGCTCATAGGATCTCGAGGAGCTCAACGGCAAGTTTTATATCCGGGGGTGCCACATTTTCCGTGAATCTGTGCACTGCTTAGAGACCACAGTAAAAACAAAACTCAGGTCTACAGAAGAGATTTCGTGTCACCGAACCAAGAAATGGCCTCTGGAGGAAGTTCACTCTTTACGGGCCACCCCATCGCATTCGACAGAGGTCGGAGAGAGCATAACTCCGCTCCCGTCGCTATGGAGAAGGATTACCTCTCGTGGCTTTCTTTGATTGTCACCCAAGTACCGCTGCTCGCTCCTTTGGTTGAATATATCCGCACCTTTGGGCCGAGGCAACATTTTTGTCTGCCGTAACCTCA
>JABAJV010008613.1:28471-44007 GCA_018854895.1 Tricholoma furcatifolium
AATGGATGACTCGATGACTTGTTCTTGAGACGCCTTCTCCTTTATCTCTGGTCTCTTAACCTCGACAAGAACGAGCATCTACTAAAAACCAAGACATCAGTGAAGGATGGATGGAAGGTTTGGTGGCAAACTCCTTACATCCGCTTCTTTCTCAGTATGGCGGTGCTCACAAATGGAAAAGTACTTGTCTTCAGCTAACTCTACACTGAGTCTTGCACCGCCGAAAGCCAACGTCTCACCATCCCCCAGATCGAAAACAACTGGCTTGCGGAAAACAACCCGAAAAACGACATGATTTTTCGTTTGTCCTCCACGGGAAAGCCTGAGAAATTCGACGAAAAGCTGCTCTTCTAATAGCGCTCCTGTAAAAGCCGGGATTCTGAGGATGGTATAAGCGGGCTGGGGTTTCGAATCTTCAAGATCCCACTCGATGGAAGGGTCACGGAAACTGGAGGGCATTAAAATGTTGGTGGATGATTTATCTTGAGGGAAAAGCGGTGACTGGTGTGGAGGAGACGACAGCCTAAAATGTACTAGAAAGAATAGTAGCCGTAACGAAGCGTATGAACACCTCGCCGAGTAATAGACCCAGAGTCACCGAGAGTTCAGGAATGATGAAAAAAGAGCTGAGTGACAACCACAGAATGAGTCGTCAACGATCTTGACGGTGACCAGTGAAACAGGCCAAGCAATCACCGTGACGGAAGCAAACGTACACGGGAGCAAACAGTTCAAGAAGTCTACCAAAGCCTGACCAAAGCCAAACAACCCAAGAGACAACTGACGCGAGAAGGCGAGAAGGCTCGAGCGTATAGAGACGATGATGGAAATTCGAGGTCAAGAGGGATGTATATTAGGTTTGTTACAAGTCAGCTTTTATACTTTCTCAACTTATGTCTCACTCTATTTATAATTCCTCCCCGCTCGCCCGTCTCGCCCTCGCCCTTTTCTTCTTCCTTGGTAAGTCCTTCATTGCCTAGCACCGTCGGTCCCCGCTGAGAGCACTTTCCTCCGCCTAGATTGGGCTATGTTGCCGGAACCTTTGAAGCAAGAAATTATTTTTGTGTCGTGTTCGCGCGATTCCACACGGTTACGGCCACATTTTGTCTTACTTGGTGACGAAAGACACCCTCCGTATCTCGTCAAGTACCATCAACCGCGCCTTAAATACGAATCTCGAACCCTCGAATATCTGTATGGCCTGGCGAGCAATGATCCAGATGCACCACGCATCCCTAAACTCATTGCATATTTTCAAGATTCTTGGGGCAGGGGTTACCTCGTGATGGAGTACATTTCTTCGCCTGTCGTCACTCTTGAAGCATGGATCGAGGATGTGAAGTCGAAAGACGATCAATATAAGCGTGTGGATATCGAGTTCTCAGTAATACCACCTTTGCTTGGGTACATCTGATTTAAGACGTTTGGTTTTAGAGCTCCATATCTTCGCATTCAGTCCTTGCAACCAGAAGACCTCATCCTCCAGCACTCGATGCTCAGCTCTTGCCGGCAGAACAAGCACGGAAAGAACATAAAAAATGTATAAGATGGTTACAGTACCAAACACTATGCGAAATACATGAGATTATTCTTCTTCTTGCTTTGCACTACAATGTGACGTTAGAAGAATGATTGTATTCCAGATACGATAACTTGCCTTCAGATATTCCGCTAAGGAAATGCTCGTGACTCAGCTTCGTTGCACCTTCTCTCAGAGCAATCATTCCTGCCTCCACACAGACAGCCTTCAGCTGAGCAGCGTTAAATTCGTCCGTACTTCGCGCCAACTCTTCGTAATTGACGTCCGGTGAGATGGTCATCTTACGCGAGTGAATTTCGAGAATCCTAGCGCGGGCACTTTCGTTAGGTAGAGGGAATTCGATCTTTCGGTCTAAACGGCCAGATCGGAGAAGGGCTGGATCCAAGATATCAATTCGGTTAGTCGCCGCAATAACCTTGAAAGATGCAAGTCAGCTATATATTCATAGATCCACATTGCAATAGCTACTACCTTGATTCTTTCATCGCTGCTGAAGCCATCAAGTTGATTGAGGAGTTCCAACATTGTCCGTTGAACCTCTCGATCACCGCTCTTCTCAGAGTCAAATCGTTTGGTTCCTATTGCGTCCAACTCGTCGATAAAAATAATTGCTGGTGCCTTCTCCTTTGCGAGTGCAAAAGCATCGCGCACAAGCTTGGCACCGTCTCCAATGAACATCTGAACGAGGGAGGGGCCAGCGAGTTTGAGATAGCATGCATTCGTTGAAGCGGCACAAGCACGAGCGAGCAGCGTTTTACCAGTACCTTATATAGCGTCAATGTACGCCGTTTAAAAATGAAGATTGCAGATACATACCAGGAGGACCATACATCAGACATCCTTTCGGGGGACGTATACCCAGTGTTTTGAACTTGTCGGCTTGCTCCATAGGAAGAACAATCGCTTCAACGAGTTCCTCAATCTGCTTCTCCAGTCCACCGATATCGGTATACTTTTCGGTTGGACGCTCATCGACTTCCATAGCCTTGACACGCGAGTCGAACTCAGCCGGCAGGGTATCGAGAACCAGATATGAATCCTTGTTGACACCAACGAGATCACCTGGTTGGAGTTTCTCTGGTGGGACGAGGCCGATCAAAGGCAGGAAAACAGTCTGGCGTGTAGATGTCTTAATAACTGCGCATTTGCCTTTTCGCATGGAGTCTAAGTCTTGATTGGCACCGTCCTCTTCGTTTTCGGGGTCCACTTCGAGGATCTGAGCCAAGCTTAGCAAGCCAAGTTACAAGTGACAAAGTATGCTCACCTCAACGATGTTTCCAACTAGGTAAGGTAAAACCTTGTTCTGTTTAATCTTCTCGCCATTGTCTCGTATCTTCTCTTTCATCACACTCTGTTCGTGTTGCAGTCGTGTAGTCTCTGACCTCATAACCTGATATCATTCTCAAAACCTTGTTGAATGGATAGCAGAGAAACACAGGCGCACCTTAATATCGTTATCTAATAACCGTATCCTAGTCAATATCTCATCGGTAGTGAGGGACATGATATCTTCGGGAATATCTGCCCATGTTTCCTCCTCTGGAACATCTGGAGCTGTGTCCATAGCTGCATCCTGAGCCTGTGCTGGTTCTGCAGAGGACGAGACCTCTGGTTGTTTCTCTGGGTTTGAAGTTGGATTTGGAGGAGGAAGGGAAGCCATGTAGAAAGTGAGTGAATTACAGAACGCGTTAACTGAGGGACGCGTGTCCTCACCTTGGTACAAATATAGCCAAACACCGCTACATCTCTTTCAAGTTCCCCATGGCCGACTCAGCTGGCCCCGGTCCGTCTGCTGACGAAAGAGCGCGCTATGATGCCCTCAAGAACGAGCTCAAAAAGCTGTTACCAAAGAAACGTCAGGCTGACAAGCAACTTGTATGTCTTATTCTCGCGTCTCTTACGTCCCAACAAATTAACACTATCTAGGCCACCATTGAAGTCCAGATTTACAATCTTGAAGCTACATACTTGACGGAAACTGCTGCACATAGTGGGGGTAATATCATACAAGGGTTTGACGGATATCTCAAAAATCCAACGACAACTCGACGGAAGTATGAAGTAAATGACGCGGATCGATTGTTTTCAAGAAGTAGTATGACCTACCAGAAGGTGCGTATCTGTAACCATAAGAATTTGGCGCGTATTTACACGCGCCTTAAGTCTCTTGACCTCCTAGGAGACGGGGACGAATCAACGGCTACAAATGACGACTACCACAAACAGCCAACTCCTGGCTTAACCACTGTTGTGGTCCCTCCCGCAACCCGAACTCAAGAACTCTCTGTGGCGCAACAGAAGAAGATACGAGACAAAGAATATCAGCGGAAGAAGCGTACGAGTGTGAGTCTGAGGAGCAACGGGGATAGCGACGAGGAGTTGGTGAGCGCAGCAAGTTCATCCTCGAGACGACCTACAAAAAGGGCGCGTGTCGTAGACGATGATTGATGTATTGTGGGTACTTCATTCCTCTATCGCACTATACTATACTCTACTCAACGAATTTAGATTATAAGGACTCGTATTGTAATTTATTATGTATCAACACACCAATGCTAGAAATCTAATCCTCCTAAAAATGCCTTGACCCCTGCCTCATCCATCCCACCGCCATCTGGATCTACAGCTTCAATACATCGTGAAATGGCAATAATCTGCTTGGGCTCCTTCGCGTTGATCCACACTCGTCCATTCATACCAACAGCTGCTTCCAACGGAAATCTCTCCCCGAGAAGAGGGAGAAAGAAGTGTTTGGGATTCAACAGACTTGACATGACCTATCAACGACGGAATTGGGTGGCGAAAAAGGAGACTTACTCGCGACACATTTTTAAGCTGCACCTCACCAAAAATCCACCCTTCACCTCTCCAAACCCTTCTGATTTTCGTGTTTGAGCATCGAAACATTCCAGTTCTGGTTCCATATCCTTGTGCGCTAACGAGACACGCGCATACACAACGCTTCCAATCTAAATGGTTTTAAAGGCCACATAAGAACTACGGAAGCTTGGACACAAGTAGTTTTTCACCTTGAGATTTGGTTTGTTCCGTTTCGTTGCCCCTTCAAACGCAAGTCCATCAAGCGATGCAGAGTGGGCAGATCCAATGTCAACGCGGAAGCCCTCGCCAACTTTTTGCACGATAACGCCGACCACAGACTCTTGAGGTGCAGGAACATACTACTTTTGAGATAAATAGGTCGTCGATAGAGAGAATAGTTTCTGTACGGACACGTCGTGAATTGCTTTCAACCCACCATTTACTGCCATTTGACGAATGGTTCAGAGTCCCTGCTCGTGTGCTGATTATACTTGGACCGGCCTCCCCTGCAACAGATTGCTGGATAAGACCTGGTCCAAGTTTCAAGTTGACATGTTGTGCAGGGACTGTTGTACCAGGAAGTACAGAGGCCGTCGACATGATGGTAGACAAAAAAGTGATATAACACACATCAAACATGGACCACCATCATCCATCGCACTTGAATACACCTCTCCTCGCTGATTTTCCTGAACTGACCCACCTGTCGTGCGTAAGAAACCGATACGTCGTAGAACCATGCTTGACGCATTTTATTTTATAGACGAGAAGATCTAGAAGATCTCCTAACAGATCCACTGTATTTCCAAGCTATATTTCATTCCCTCGATCGCGTCAAGGCTCTATATCAGGGTCAAGCTGAACTTGGCTCAGCCAATGAGACCATAGCAAGTACGTTTCCTGACATGTCGCTCGATAATATTCAACTTGACTGTGGATCCCAGATAACAACCTTAGACTCCAGGAAAGCCTTTACCAACTTCGATCAGAAACGCAGGACTCTTTTAATGAGGCAAAGCGCCTGGAAACGAGATGGAAAGAACTTGAAAAGGAGCAGAAAGAAGTTTATCAGGTTCGTGGCTGTCAGCTCTGATCTTACCTTGAACTCACATTCTGCTACACCATTAGCGCTTCACACCACAATTTCTTCTTATGAGGCTTAAACATAGTACTATTGCTCAAGACGACGCGTCCGAAGCTCTCGCAACCACATTTATCCAGGAACAAGTGCAACAGGGTACATCGACCCCAAATGGTGGAGCAGGGGTTGATGAGTTCATCAAGGAATTCAAAGATTTGAGAAAGGTTTATCACAAGCGGAGAATGTGGGGTGAGAGATGGAGTGAAGGTAAGATTGCATGGAGAGGCGATTAGGAGCTGTCTTGCCTAGCGCCCTGCGGACGCTGATACTTTTTGAAACCCGTGTTCCATGGTATGTTCCTTGTTGCATCCAGGACAGAGCAGAGAGCCTGAATTTCACTAGCTTAATGCGATAATGATCACATATAAATCGCGGATACAGTACGGTGACTTGACGACCTAGAAAGGTCCCCGCGATGCCCACGATCGCTCACTAGACCTTGCGGTGTCTAGTATCCTCTCATGCTTTCTGGGGAAAGAAGGCCATTCCGAGCTTCAGACGATCCCGCCTAGTCTAGTCTTTTAATTGAATTTCGGCTGTAATCCTAGGCCAAAGCCACCAAACGAACGATACTACCTCTTGCACCTATCGACTCGCCTGTATGCTACATTTTCTCCCATTATTTAATCCAAGTTTCCATCCTTTCTCCTGATGGCTCATCTACCAACAACAGTGAAAACGACTCTGAGCATATACATGCTGTACCCGGCGCTTTGTTGCTGAAGGTCTCTAATCAAACCGATTAGTAAGTAGTGAAACAAGACTTGTGGACTTGGAGGGGATGCCAACTGGTGAGTCATCTTGCTTCAAACCGTCAGCCAAGTCCCATCCATCTGCTTGAACGAATTTGGCTAACTATGACTCTAGTGCTTAACACGAGCAGTGAACCCTCGAACGATCAGAATATGTCTACTAGCCCCGACTTCGAATCGGATGTAGCCACTTTACTGCCAGTGGAAATCAACAATGAAGCTGCCAAGACGTATTTCGCTGCCCCTCAGCGGGCCCAGCGGGCTATTCAAGCCAAAAACAAGATATAGTCAGAATACTCCAGAAAGCTGGCCTGGGTGGTGAAATTGTCTACCTCATCCCAAGCTTTGGAGAAAACTGGTCAAGCCTCGATGGTCTGGAGGAGTTTGTAATTTTTCAGGTGAAAAACGCAAACATGATTAGCAACTCTCGTGCTAGAGACATCTATAGACTAATAGAGAGTGATATCGGTCTCAAAATAATTTCGAGCGACTCTGGTGATACCTGCCACACCTTTCGACCACGAAAAACAACATCACTCGAAGATGCTTTGATCAAAGAGCATCGCCATGGCCAAGGTTTGGGTAGAAGTGCTGGTGGTGGTGGAAGAGGGGGAGGTGGTGAAGGTGGTGCCAATGGTGGAAGGTGGTGGTGGCGCTGGTGGAAGTGGGGGAGGAGGTGAAGAAGGTGGTGAGGTGGTGGTGGCGCTGGTGGAAGTGGAAGAGGTGAAGAAGGAGGAGCTGGTGGGGGTGTTGAAGGTGGGGGTGGTGAAACCTGGGCGCCGTGGGGCGAAGTTGACATGATGGTTAGATTTAACACCGATATGATTTATCAAGGTAAACTATTCCAAGCTCTGTGTGTTGTGCGGTTTACGGTAGGCGCACAACACTTTACTACCAAGTAGCTATCGTTGACGCCGTTTCGAATATTTTAGGGGGGTTCCACTAGCGATAATCCATCAGTTCCAGAACTGATTCGTAGACAGAAGCAAGGTTGGCTCGTAGGCCAAATCAAAGGCATTACTCTGAGAGACGAGGTTAGGATTGGTACCGTCACCAACACCAGCAGTGTCATCAACTTTTGGTCTCCGGCGTTACTTGACATGATATATATATTCGGTCATGACACTTGAAGTTTGCTGTCAACTTGCGCCTCTATCTGGTTTTTGTCGTTGCGCTTATTTTTACTTTGCGTCCAGTGAGATATTTGGCCTCGGTGGTTTGAATTTCGGCGGTTGTTTGCTCTTCTGAGGTGCTTCAAAAGCGGGTGCTACAAATGAGCACATCAAATAGAAGGAGTTTCGTTCAGTTCAGTCTGCCGATTATTCTTTCTTTCTTCCTTGCAACTCTGGTCTGCTGCGACTACTGGAGTTTGCTACAACGAGCCGAGCTGAGAGCGATTCAAATGTCTCTAGAAGTGTTGATTGTTTCTAATGATCCCGTACAGCCCTTACATGAGTTGTCTGCTAAATGATCCTTGAACGGCAATGCTGTCCCAGCCTAGGGTGCTTCCCCAGCATCTCCACATCCTCTCAATAACTTTCATCTTATCCGCCCTTCCCAGGTCTGGATTTTCTAGGTCGCAAATATCTTCTAAAAACCCTTCACGTAAGCGTGATTTTGGAGGCAGATGTTTCTCCGCATATGTGCGTAACCGTGCCACAGAGAGCAAAAGAAGACCTGTTGTAAGTGGAGGGGTATCCGTTCGGCTCATTTCACTGTTTTTGTGATGTCGAGACTTGGGCTGGGTGATAAGGAGCCGTTCAGTGCGTCTATAGAAATGCAAGAGTTAGCATGGCGGGCCAGTTGTCAACAAATTTGGCCTTATCGTACCGCATAGCAGACCAAGCATGGGATATATTTCGCTTTCCTCCGTACCTCCCTATACCCCTTCCACCAGACCATAGTGACATAAGTGTCCCACTTAGCAAGTAAACGATGCTAAAGGCAGGTGCCACACCAACAAATGCAAAAGTCAGTTCTTGTGACTTGAGTAGTTTATCAATTCCAGAAAGCGTTTGATCGATATCGACCTGAGTTAACGTTAGACAGGTGTTGACAAGACCACAGTTGAAACTAACCTTGGCTTTCTGAACTTGGATGAAGACAGATCGTAGAAGGGTTCCAGCAACAGCCGATTTCAAAGGACGTTTAATATCTTCTTCGTATATTTCTAGCACGGGAGTTAAATCACCGACTCTGATCTGCCTCGAGAGATTTGCCAGCTGTTCCGCGTCGTAGTTAAGTTGATCTTTGGCCAAAGACAAAGACATCCGCTCTAGAGACTTCGAAAATACGTGAGCCGAGTGCCATAGCAAAAGTAATTGGACACTCTCACAGCAAGATCGGCTGCAATGCCTTCCTTTTGAACAATCACGCCATCTTCACTCCCCGCTCGAACCGTCTTGACAACGTCTTTTAGTGGCTCAAGAAGCCACCCCTTGACGAATCCCACTGCCGTTTCCTTCGCATCAATGACAAGCTCTGCCAGGCTTGCCCTGGAAGCATAGATTGAACGCAAGGCATAGAGGGACAATGGGGGTAAGAGGAGAAGATGAGGCCAAATGAGTGTCAAACGTGACGGACGAATGAGCTCCCGAGATTCCAGTATGCGCTGATGTATGCTCTTCTGTGTTGCGAAGACTGCTGTTGATAGTGCTAAGAGTTCGTCCAAAGGCTCCGAAGGAGGCTTATCTCGCACATCGGGTTGATAAAATGCCTGGGTAGTGTCGCCCTCTGCTATACATGTGAGGGCATCAATGCACGTGTGGATATTGGCCCCAGGCTCTTGTATGCTCTGGGCCACATTGGTTCGCATATGCGCCAGAAGCCCTAGAGACTCAGCCCGCTGATCTCGAATCTTTTCGAGCTCTTTCCTTTTAAATGCACATTCTTGTCTCGTCAATTCAATCGGCAGTCTTGTTAGCGTAAGAACTGGTTCCAACGCTTGCCAGAACATCGCCAACATATCATCAGAAGAATACGATTTCGGTTCAGATGAAACATATAGGATTGCGGACGACGTAATAGAGAGGGATTGGTGAAGGAGATGAGGGAAAAGAGCTTGATGCAGTGCGCTCATTCGCTGACGGTCCTTCGAAGGAAAGAGGCTGTGAAGGGAAGCGGGTGTAAAAGCTGACAACGTAACCGGAAGATTCTGAACTCGGAGGGCCTGAATTACAACACGAGTCAAATTGAGCAACCGAGCGGGGGTCGCTACGTCCAGGCGTCTCAATACGAAAGCTATACTCATCGGAAGGAGATACGCACTTTGGAGTAAATACAAGGCCAAGTTCCAACGCGAGCGCTCTATATCTGCCCACCATTCTGCTTCGGTTTCCGCCTCTGTCGCTTGGTCCAAGTAGGAGTCAATTGCCTCAGCATAAAGCCCTACAAGGAGCTTGTTTGTTATCGCAGTCCTGAGCACACTATCCTCAGTTTCAGCACCAAGGGCAGATACATTAGCCTCTGCTTCAATCTGTGATAATGATCCTATTGTATCAATGACGAGGGATGCTGAAAGTGGTTGATTCAGAGACAAAAGTAACTTTTGAAGTGTCTCCTTGGATCCTCCGTCGACCTGAAGTGACAACGATGACTGTGCAGTTGCTGGAACATTACTGAGGCGCCTCGAGGGTGACAGGGGTTTAATGAGATGGTGAACAAAAGCCGAAGGCATGGCCCACCAAAGTCGTAACGAAGCAGGAGGAAAAAGAATTGTTCAACGCGTGACGTCACTTTCCATGTGACCCATCTCGACAAGTCCAAGTACTTTTCTTTGCGACCTGCCAACAACTGCCCTACATATGCGTGCCAAGTGCGATTCCTCGTGTGTGCATGCACAATACCTGCTTTTTTAGGCACTGTGCCAACGAAATGTCGCCTAGGTCCAACTTTCTTCGAATGCCGTCGCGGGAGAACATGTTCTATTGAATTTCGCAGCTCTGACAGACTCAACCTTCCGCCCTACAGCTAAAATGATCAAGTCTTCTTTCCCACTGCATCTCATCGTGATATGACTCCCTGTCAATACGCAAACTGCATTCTCGATCCGTATAAGTAGATCTCGAAAAAATTATTTCAACCGCGCGTATAAAGCCCCATCGCAGCCAATTTTCTGGCACTACTGCATTGCCATGACTGTTCCTCCCGCTGAATTAGCGTCAGTATAAAATAACCCCTTCTTCATTCATTTCCGTCTAACCGACAATTCTTTGTGAGAAGGCATGGGCCGATGCTTATTGGAACAGGGATTAACGTTGCACTATATGGACTCACCTTGTCTCAATTATATCTGTATCTCACGTCTTCAAATCGGTATGTCATCTTCACGGTGTTCCCTTCAGGTCAGGTGAAAGTCTGAATCAATGCCACAGAGATGGACGTTGGCTACGGGGATTTGTCGGTGGCTTTTCATAAATATCTCTTGTCTTTCCAACTCACTGCTGTAGAGCTCGGAGAGACAGGTGTACCTTTTATTCCTGGGAGACACCATTCAAACACTTTTCACAGTTGTGTATCTATATGACTCTCTCATAAAGCACTTTGGTAAAGTCAGAACACATGCTAAATCCTATCTGCTGATTCCTGTATAGGCAACGTAACATATCTGTTGACCGCAAATTGGATCTTTTCTACGGGTAAGTGTATTTTCTTTCATTGAATCCGCAACTCTTATCTCTTTGAAGATCCTGCTCTGACGGTGAAATTTTATTTCTTTGTTATGCCCGTCTTTTTGCTTGATGCTGGTATTCAAGGGCATATTAGGAGGGCTTGTGCAAGCATTTTTCGCTTGGAGAGTTAGGGTGCTCACGGGAAGCCTAGTGATCAGCACAATCATCGTCTTGTGTGCTGCATCATCTTTCTGTGAGCGATTCAAACTTCAGTACTATTTCTTATCGGAAGTTCATGCCAAATACTAGTTATGGGTATTGCCACTGCCGTCGCAATTGGCATCGTCCCACGATTTTCAGAGTTCCAGAAGTTCAAAGAAATCGTCATCATCTGTGTGTAGGAGTCCCTCCTTGATATTCCCCAAGCACATTTACGGGTTGGATTAATGCAGGGCTTGTATCCGCCTCATTCGCCAATATCGCTATCACTGGGAGCCTGGTTTTCTACTTGGTGTGCAATGATTCTAACTGCTTACAATTGCGCAATACTTTTTCTAAATCAGAGAAAACACAAGACTGGATTCGCCCAAACGGACACATACGTTGACCGTATAATAAAATGTGAGTTGCAAATGCACCCCTGTACACATTTTTTGAACTATGCACAGTGACTGTACAGACAGGTGAGTGCTTAGTGCGTTCCTGCGGCGCACTTTACAAGTAGATATATCTTTAGGCCTCATCACAGCCATATGGGCGTAAGTTTCATCGGGTAACTAACAAAGCATATACCTGTTGATTGAAAGGGCAGCTTTATCGACCTGATGGTCTATCTTCTAAATGCAAGTACCTTTCTGCCATCCTCGATCTACATGTATAGTATCTTACGTTCTTTGTTTAGCCAACAGGACTGTAAGGGCGATCCTTCCTATTCCGTTATTTTAATTCGAAGTCACGGTCGTAAACCTCCAGGCATCTGCTCTTTAATTTCCCTCTCTCCAAGCTATACACCAATTCTTTGATGAGCAGCCTCAATCCACGGACATAAGCCGGAGATTGACGAAGACACTCAAGTCGCTTCCAGTAGGAATACTGCCTTTAGGATGCCAACGTCGAGAGGCGGCACTGAAGATGACGTGAGCAAAATGTCTCGTATATTCCTTCAACAGATGCCAATAAACAGTTAAGAAGCATCTCCATCATGATACAGAAGTGAGTGTAAAGTATGACGGGTTATGAAGCAAGGCCCTGACTCGTTTTAGATTTTCGTCCACGTCGAGTCTCATCGGGTGACGGATCCGCCAGAGAAAGTTGAGTGCGACAGTCACTCTAGAAAGGACGATGACCACAGCATTAGCCAATCTCATGGGTCTGCTGATCTACAATATTCCATGGTTTGAATATAGCCTCATGCGTAGAATAGAATCAAACTCGGGGTTATAAGATAATGACGTCATTGAAAATACGCCTCTGTATAGTGAGTGTGCTATGGCGGTAGTACATGAGAAATACGATAGAAAACAGTAATTGAGGTGGTGGAGAACTATACATGTGTAGCAAAAGGGGAAAAAAGTAAAGTTGAATCAAAAGAAGTAAGGTATCTATTACTCACACAGGAAGGCACGCATGCGACGAGCCTTTGGTCATAGCCACGCGATAGCCATAGCATACGAGTCATAACATCCTGTAGCGAATACATTTCAGAGTCCCTTCCCGCGCGTCCCAAAACCCACGCAAGTTATAGCATGAAAGAAACAATAGCAGACATTCTTCCCGCTTTCTCCTTTGACGCGAGGACTAGCCATCAGCCCATAATCTAGCCCTGCAACCGGTAGAATGCGGGATGTAGTGGACTTCATGATCAGTTGAGCATCCTGATCGCACCTGCGCCTCATATCGTATCGTCCTAGTTCGCTTTCTCCCCAAAGACAGGCTGACAAGTCCGGCTCACTCTGCGTCTTCCTTCTTCACGTTCTCTTCGAACCAGCGTTCTAGCCAATTCTTGGCAGCCGAATATTCCTCCCTCACCTGCTCTCGCAGGGTCACAATACGCGAAAGTGCCTCTTCTCTGCTCAGGTCCACGTCTTTCTCGTCGTCGTGTTGCAATCCATAGTGCTGTATCTTTTCACACGTAGATTGAACCTTCCGTAAGCCGAGTGCCGCGGATGAGCCTTTGAGGAAATGTCCTAGAGACGACAATTCCTTGAGATCTTCCTTTGTTCTACAATGATGCCACCAATGAGAAGTAGGTCCAGGGTTGATCAAAGGGCACATACAGGGCTGCATCAATGTCTGCGAAAGTCTGTTTAGCCTGGTCAAAATAGGCCGAAACCATTTCCTTTGAGAATTCATGGCTGGAGTCTTCGTCGTCGAGTTCGATTATCTGATCAAAAGTCTCCATGTCAATTATCTCCGCATCCGACGATGCAGATGGTGCTGGCAATGATTCCTCCTCGTCCTAGAAAGGCAAGTGAGGACGGTGATCAAGGGGCGATCGATGGCGTGTTGAACGCACCTTTTGTTTAGATGGCTCTGTTGCAGAGGCTTTCTTGTCATTAGGAGTTGGTGTTGGTTCAGCGGGCGGTATAGGCTCGGCATCAGAGGAAGGATTGGGAGGAGATTTGGGAAGGTTGGAAGAGGGCTGTGTAGATACCTTTGCAAGTTTGCGTAGAGCTGTGGGCTCCTCTGCTGTCATTGTAGCAGTAGTTGACGGTGACATCGTAAGGATGAGAGCGGATCGCCTGTTGAACGCGAAATCGTCCTACTATCGGATTACCCACATGACGTAGATACACGTGACATAACCTTAGTCTTAAATGCTCCTCAGATCGTATGTCATTGCAAAACAAAGATACGTAGGGTCTTAGTTTCGTCCGCAGTATATCCTCACCACGATCATACGATGAGGAGGCAATGGTACATATTGTTGTACAGGTGATGTAGTAAATCCAACCGTGTCTACTTCAATACTGGGTTATCGTTGCAGACCAACGTGAAAACATTGTCGAATAATTGGCACTACCAGCAACCGCGCTGGACTAATAAATGGTGGGATGACCATACCACCTCCCAATCCCCGACGATGCCACGCATTCACTGTAAAGCCATCAATTCATATCAAGGATATTAAAATAAAACTGAAAAGAAACCAACCCATAGGCTGAGCAGCTATAAAGACAATCGAGTACACCCATAATCTTCCAAGCCAACCGTGGACTCGTCGACCCGTGATTTTCCTCCACAATCTCTCCACCACTAACACTGGCCCCTGCATGGCGAAAAAAATCGGTGGCGAATGATCATACCCCCTCCCCATCGAGTACATGGCACACTCATGAAATAAACCTGACGCGATAAAGGTGCCAAACACTAGGCCGTAATCCCCCGCAAACCATTTACCAGGGTATCCTCCAAGGACAAGAAACGTCTGCCGTAATAGCTGGTGCCAATTTTTGGACCACAGCTTGTGCATGGAATCTGCGGCCCAGGGGTTATCTGTTACCGGAGGCCACGATGCCGGTGAACCATTGAGGCAGCCGACTGCTATTAGTGTTATGAGGTCGTAGACCATCCCGAAACCAGTCAGGATGGCCGATCCAGTTAATATGTGAATGAGGGTTGAAACGCTATATCTCCACGGTGGGGAAAGCTCTGGATAAAACATGGTTCCTCCATAGGGTGACCCAACGCCAGGAAAAAGCTTAATCATAGACTCCAGGATGTCTACAAGGAGAAAGTTTTTAATGAAAGACACGAGGGTGGCCTTCAGGAATGCCGTTCTTTCCTGCGGTCGGTTGGGCTTCGGAACATAGGCACCTTGCCCAAACTTCCATTGCAGGCCGCGAAGGGTATGCATCACTTCGATGGCGTCATAGATTCCGGAGAGGTCAAAAGAAAAGCTAGGCCGAGCAACATGGGTGGCGCTGCCATTTGTCACGTCTTTACCTTTACCTTTCATCTCACCTGGTCGCGTTTCGCCGACCTTGAGCATGCCTTGCTCGTTCAGAGCATATTCCAGCGTCTTTGCAATCGTCACGGCAGCAAGTAAACCTTGAGCAGAGGTACGATTTAATGAAATTCATTAGGGGTATATACACAATCTGCTTACATTGGCCCCAGTTGTATACATTTAGTTCCGGAGGCGTCCAAACAAAACGGTATGCTGAGGCCACAATGCCGCACAACGTTATCGGAAGGAGACATAGACGAAGAACATAGGTATCCGGCCGGCGGGTAAGGTATGCCATAACAAAGAACGGAATGTAGTATAGGAATGGCAGAGGCAATGTACGCCATGTGAATGGGATACGATCCTTTAAGTGGGGTATGAAGATGTTTATAGCACGACGGCACGCAAGCAGCATCCTGTGGCACTTGATGTGCTGAAATAAATGAATATCGTTGAACGGGATGACGCACTCCTGCGATACCGATGAGTGCATAATTTGGGTCTGAAAGAAATGCCTTGAGGCAGGTATTAAAGTAAGGTCCACGTAAAGCAGTTGACATAAAACAATTGTACTCGGCTTTATCCGATCAATTGAGTTCGATCATTTCTAAATCTCAGTTACCTACAGTGCAAATCGATCAAAATAGACCTCTTGGCAGCCCAAAAATGGAAATGCTATCTACTCCTTCAAAAATTCCCCTTTTTGCCTGAAACTCTCGCATTG
>JABAJV010008614.1:0-43086 GCA_018854895.1 Tricholoma furcatifolium
AGATAGCTCCATATCATAACTAATAACCAATATAAAATATCTAATTGCTATGAAACAAGAGTGTCAGCAACTAATCCTGGCCTGCACGCAGTGCGAAGAAAAAAATGTGGTTCAGTCATCTTTTGTTGCAGGGTGCTCAAATACAAAATACACATCAAGTAAGATGCATTAATCTGTGTATAAGAAAGACATGAAGATGAAGGATGTCCATGTCAACATATATATTGACCACAATCAACAGGCCCGCCGCAGGCGCGAGCGCGACGCGTTTGTTAGGCGGCCAAACAGCGCCAACACCCAATCCGTCGAGCCGGCCCAGCAGGCCCGGAGGTGATTTCTCCCTTGGGATGCTTAGTCATCAGGTCCGATCGTGATCATCAATCATCCATCACATCAGTTGCAGGGTCTCAGACAGGCGGTTTTCCCCATAGGCCAAAATTTTGTAAATCATCACCTTGCTTGCCAAGGTTTCTCCACCCCATAATTGAAGCCAACTTTCATCGTGCGTGACGTGACGCATCACATGATCATTTACTGTCACACTTCTGGCTTTTGAAGTTGATACCAGTGCCAGGATTCGATAATCTTCGCTCGAGCCTCAAGTTTGCATGCAGAGGCTAACCACAGCTACCGCTGCTTACTGCTTCGTATATTTAATTTTTCAGACATTGGAGGCAAGCAAGGTTTCAGCCGACGCGGGCGGCGATTCCCAAGTTCGGAATAAGTCATTGATATTGAACTTGAATAATAAATATTTAATTTTGGTGGTGGTTAAATACTTTTGGCAAAACATTTTATCCTCCCCACACATGTACCCCGGACGCATCCTAAGTATGTAAAAGCCGTAGACCGTTCGTGGCTCTAGCTTGAAAGCAGCTGTCACATGCAAGGGCTGGTAATCTGTTCACGCGCTAGACCATGGGGTTCGAAAAAAAAAAACATATAAAGCCAATGATAATGCACCTATATCTAGGTCGGTCTTCCTAACATATCAAACTCACACCCAGCATGATCGATATTCAGCAACAGAAGGTGTGCACCCACCAATATCTCAAGCCATCCTCACTTACCAACAGCTTTAGATGGAGCTCTTTCTTATAGGCTCTATAGGCGCAACCATTGCATATACTTGGTACCGACAGTATGCACGCATCTCTGTCGCACACGTTCCAGGGCCCAAACCCGAGTCTTTCATTCTTGGTATGAACTGTCAGAACTGAAGGATTGCATTCCAATCCTAATTACCTGTCACTTTTTTCATAGGAAATCTCCCAGAAATATTCCAGAGTCAAGCTGGGATACCAGACTTCAAGTACCAGCGAGAATTTGGGGATGTGGTCCGCGTCAAGGGGGCATTCGGGGTACGTTAACATTGGTTACAGCAGCTTTAAAGTTCAGAGCAATACTTAACACTCGATCGCAGGAAGATCGCCTTCTCATTTCCGATCCTAAAGCTTTACAATACATCTTCCATACGTCAGGTATCATTTTCTGTCCCTCCGTTATTGCTCATTACTGAATATTGCGTAGGATATGGTTTCTTGAAGTGGCCTGAACGAACTGAGATATCTCGCGTTCTAATGGGTCGTGGGCTTCTGTGGGCAGATGGTATGTCCGTTACGCTCCCGACGGTATCGCAGACTTGATCAGATGGCTGACCTCTTTGTATCATTTCAGGAGACATACACAAGAGGCAGAGGAAAGTCATGTTACCGGGCTTCGGAGGTATAATTACAATGATCTGATCCGCGACCCAGTTAACTTTAATTTCTTATTAGCCCCTGAATCCAAAGCCTTCATTCCCATATTTCAGAAAGTCGGAGGGGAGGTCAGCATATTACATCCTTTTTTTGCCAGTATTTTTCAGGGCTTATGATATATTTCAGCTAACTGCCCAGTGGACGGATATCTTAGCCAGTTCTCCTGATCAAACGGCCGAATTTAATGTAGCAACGTGGTTGTCGCGGGCCACTATGGATTCTATTGGAGAAGGTATTTTTTCTAGTCACCACCTCCAGCACTGGATATTCAAAATGCTCGTAGCCGCTTTTGATTACCAATTCGGTGCCCTGGCTCAGACCGACAATGAGTTTATGAAAGCATATTTTGGGTTGATGTCAGTGCTGGCAAACTATGTAGTATGAAGTGCGACTGCTGAACATCCTCAGGTCCGACACCCTAGGGTCTCCTCCGAAAAG
This sequence comes from Tricholoma furcatifolium, assembly GCA_018854895.1. Lineage (NCBI taxonomy): Eukaryota > Fungi > Basidiomycota > Agaricomycetes > Agaricales > Tricholomataceae > Tricholoma > Tricholoma furcatifolium. The sequence continues at coordinate 2,199 of JABAJV010008614.1, forward strand.
TTCAATCTTTATGCAAACAATACTCCCGGTTTGGCTTCTCCAACTCATGTCCAAGTATTCTAGGCGAAGGAATCTTGTTCATGCACGCCACACAGCGAATCTGGCAAACGATGTGGCCAGAGCTCTTGTCAAGTCCAAGGCCGGTGCTCTTCTGGAGGGTAAAAACAACAAAGATATATTGAGTCTGTTAGGTTCGTCTTACTCCTTCAAGTTGCCGTTGGCCGTAATTGATAGTGTTCTCAAGTCCGAGCTAATGCATCGGAGAACGAGGCTACACAACTGACAGAAGAAGAAATGCTGGCCCAGATGCGGTATGTAACGAACGCTTTGTCTACTCCTGTTGACAACCTGAGCGTCTAAATAGTACCATCCTACTTGCTGGGCACGAGACAAGCGCCACTAGTCTTTGTTGGGTATTGCTAGAACTTGCTCGCCACCCTGAATGGCAACAAAAACTGCGAGACGAGATTCGCTCCACTGAGCTGGCAAGTGGTCGCAAATACTCGTCATTTACTGCGAGCGATTTGGATGGCATGGAATGTTTGGCTGCTATTCTCAAGGTAGAGTCGTATCGCCCTTCCACCCACCTAACACTTTTTCACATTTCCTGGCAGGAGTCGATGCGATTCCATCCTGCGCTTTATCAGAATTATCGCCAGGCTGCTAAGGATGATGTCCTGCCTCTCTCCACACCAATCAAGACAGCGTCGGGCGAGTATTCGAGCGACCTACCGATTCCTAAAGGAATGAAAGTTATTTTATCGATCGCGGGGTACCACAGGTTTGCATCTCCCTTGCATCGATTGACAGGGTCCCGATGACATGTGTCTATAGGAACAAGGAGGTGTTTGGCGACGATGCAGATATTTTCAATCCAGATAGGTGGTTGAGGAAATCCGAAGAGAAGAAGGGACCAAAGATGGGCGTCTATGGAAATTTGTAGGAGAGCTTCTAGACTCTCTTGGAAAGGTTCTAACGGAATTTACAGGCTGACATTTGCTGGTGGCGTCAGGTCTTGTATAGGATGGCGATTTGCGCTGTACGAAGTGCAATCGCTCTGCGTTGAGATCATCAACAACTTTGAGTTGCTTCCGACACCGCAGCTAGAACGTCTACGCAGAGAGGCGTGTTTAGTCATGCTGCCCACATTGGAGGGTGAGCAGCTCAAGGGAGAAAACCTGCCATTGATGGTGAAGCTGGTTCAATGAAGTCTATGTGTATTTGTCTACAACATTGTATTATAACATCATTACGTTCAAGTTTAGCAAGTAACTTAATTTTTTATATTTGTTACTCCTTCAACTTCATGCTATCTCGATGTACACTAGCCCATCATATTCCGACTGTCCCAAGGCCGCTTGAAGCCTGTGTGTATTCATTAACCTGCTTGGTTTTGCAACTCATGTATTCTTTCAGTGTCTTCGTCGCGTGCACTCTATAACACTACTCTTTTGCGCGCGACTTCGAGCACTCAGTCCAAGTCAGTGCGCCGCATCGTCACCGTACACTGCACCTCAGTTACTCATCCTTACATAGTCCCCCTCGGCCAGACTCAATCTTTTCCGGCAAGCCGAACTGGCTAAATGACACCCCACAACGGACGAGTCGACCTCCTCGTCAAGCCATGACTGCTCGTGAATCCAATGCATTCAACGAAATGTTTTCCATGATTTTCGATGCTGCTGCTGCACACGAAAAAAGTCATCCTGCGGGCAGTGCCTTTGTCGGTGTAGGCAAAGACGGCATCGACGACCTTATTGGTAAATTGCGCAAATATCCCAAACGGTTAAAGTGGTCGACGGAAGTATACGATATTTTGGACAGACAAAAGGAGGTCATAAATCTCTTTTCGACCGACCAAGAACTTTTGGCATGGGCGACCGACGCGGTTTTCGGAGAGTCCCAACGTTACGAAGAGGCTGCTCGAAAAGCGATCACAGACGCTGCCGCATCAGGGACGAAGGTAGAGCTGCCCATGCTCCAACCGCCTACATACCCTCACTTGGTGGCCTTAATCATGGAAGCATTCCGCGACAAGTTCAAAGACCCTCACCTTGCAATATCGATGTTCGAACATGCACGCAACCTCTCTATTGCGTCATATGTCTTTGGATGCTCATCTCAGGCATATCATGAACTCATAGCGACGCGATGGAAGTGTTTCGAGGACCTAAAGGGAGTGCACGATGCCCTTCAAGAAATGCGGGTGAACGGCGTGAAAGTCTCTGCACCAACTCAACGTCTGGTCGAGAAGCTTCGCAGAGAAGTAGGTAAAAAGCATTTATGGGTTGATGAATCCGAGATTGGAAGTGGCGAGGTCTGGAATCTTTTGGCGCAGATCGAGGATATTGCTCTATCTGGGCGGGTATCAAGGAATAAGAGGAAACCAATAACAGCGGATGTGAAGTGGGACAACTGGAAAGCAGCTGACCCCAATGACGAGACGGACGACTGGGGTTTCGACGAGTGGCATTCGAAAGGTGAAGAAAAAGGGCCTGTCACGAAGAGAGCGGAATCCTCTGGGTCCAATGGAGCTAGCGATAAAGATTGGGGATTTGATGAATGGGACCTAAAGCCTCGTTCTAAGCAGGACAACTGGAAAGCAGCTGTCCCCAAAAACGAGAAGGACGGTTGGGGTTTCGACGAGTGGCTTGCGAAAAGTGAAGAAACAGGGCCCGTCACGAAGGGAGCGGAATTATCTGGGCCCGATGGAACTAGCGACAAGGATTGGGTATTGGATGAATGGGATTCAAAGCCTCATTCTGTGCAGACGACTCCACGGGATCGGCGCGCTAGAAATAAGACGCCATTTGGATTGAAACCAATCCCAGATGATGCAGAACCTTCCGTAGGAATTTCAAGCACGGAATCAAATTTCTCTCAGGATGATGAGGATTGGGGCCTTGACCAAGCAGCTAAAGAAATCGAGCGCCTGGAAAAAGCTCCAACATCTGGAGGACGACGGCGACGCCGGCGGTTTGGATTGACCGCTAGTCAGAAGAATGCGGAGTAACACGATCTTTCTTATCTTGCCATTTACATATCGTACATCTTTGTTAATTACACTAAGCCACCAAGTAGGGTATCATTTAAAATATGCTACTGTTATGAGGAATCATCATTGGTCCATCCATTCTATGCCCCTTTAACGATGAATTCTAGATTTTGCTGAACGAGGACGCGTAGTAGGCGATGTAGCACCAAGGCCATGTGTCGGGATGTAATCAAGGTCCACGTCACCGCATTGAAGATGGAGTAAAAGGTTATATACGAAAATTTGTTCGTATCTGTGAGTGGGACAAATTCATGAGAAAATAGCCATGAATAGTGACCGATCCTTGCTTACTGAGCGTTTGTAAACACGACGGACATGGAGTCTGAATTACATCGCAAAAGATTTGGTGCCATAACAAGGGCCAGATTGGCAGGCGTCATCTTGGTGAGAGTCTGGACCTTCTCATCAAGGAAATGCTGCAGAAAGCTAACCAAAAACAAAACGACACGGCGGTTGATTGTCGGTAGGCGCTCAATTATCTGGACACATGCGTCAGGGTCCTTGGAGCTGGTTATACATTCGTTGTACAACTCCTCTGGGACAAGAGGATCGCAAAGTTCCCGGAGCCACAGTTTCATCAACGATGCAAGGACATGAGGATCATTCACGCCGTCCGTGGTATAATAACCACGGTCAATCCTTAATTTGAGTTCTGAAACCGAATCCGCGTCCCCGGGAACACGAAAAATGCCCTCTGCCTTAAGACCGCCAAGTGCAAGTATGCCGTCCGCAAGGAAAGGAAGGATAATGGGAACTTTTTGTTCGGGATATTTGCGCTCTTGAAGCCGAAAGATTCCGTCGAGGGATTCTCCAAAAGTCGAGGGATTGAATGCAGAGTCCTGTGCTTCTTCGATGAGACGATGCAAGGGAAGTATCTATATTCCTTACCGAAGCCGTTTCAATTTCAGCTAGTGTGGGTGCTTTCCCCCGGGGACCTTTTTTAGAGATATGGCCGAGTCGTCGCAAACAGTACTTTGCCATAACGTCAACCCTCCCTTCATGATGGGAAGTATGCTGCTGCAGAAACGACGAAAGATAGGTTTCGAAGTTCTTGGAAGGGGGGAAGGTGATGAGAACAACACACAAGAGCTGCCACCCCTTGAAAACACTTTCGCTATATCGATATGAGGATGGGTTGCGCTGAAACTTTTTAAAAAAGTGATGCTTACGTGCTAGGGTTTCCGGTCAATTGCTTCATTATTTGGCAGCATATTTCATCCCTCAGTTCACCCTGCCTCAATCCTTCAGAAAGTAACCAGCGCTCTTGTTCCAACAAGGCAGTCAAATTGCCTGGTAGAGAAGTGCTCGATGTATTTCCTGTGTTGAAGGATGATGCATTCTGTTCGGGAGAGGGCCTGTGGCTGGGAAGCCTTTCCCGTTCCCGATCCCCCATTATGTATTGGATAACACGGAAAACTTTCACCGCATCTTTGGCTAGCAGCCGATTCAGCGAGAGTAAAGGAGAATTAAGTGGTACCTGCAACGCGTAAGCGAACTCCGAGAAAACCACAAAAGATAAACAAGTATTGACTTTCTGCCATGTCATCATCTGAGTGACAGGGACCTTGCGCTTGAATATGAAGCCCGTCCGGTGAGTAGCGAAGTACTGTCGAGCGAAATCGGATTCGGAGAATTGTTGAATATCAGTGACAAGATCAGCTGGAAGGACTGGATGCCTTCTGCGAGGTGTCAGTAACCTGAATTAAGCTGAACAGATGCAACGTACCCCGAATCAAAAGATGCTGCGTGCCTTTCGAAAGAAGGTACCTGGAACTGCACTAGAATGGGCGGGCCATTTGCATTCACTGGACTCATTTGAAGCGCCGCCGCTAATTTCCATTAAGTATCAGAAAGTAAGGGAAACAATACAATGTTTTACACCCACCATGGTTGGGAATCGGAGCACTGATCTCTTTCCCACCGACTGTCGGCCGACTTAATTTGCCATTTGAGGACGGAGCAGCGGGGATAGGACGTCGAGGGGAACGAGGGGGATTCGCAGGAGTAAGATCTTGCTCGTATCGACTACTTCCTCCAGTAATCCGACTGGAAACACTGGTTGGCGACCTTGTGCTAGATCCATCATGCCCACTATCAGAATGTGACGTAGATATCTTTTCTACAGCAGCAGTTAGGCTCTGTGGCTTGTGAGGACGATGAGAAATGTAAGACGAAGATTTAGACCGAATGCGAGAGTTAACACTGTCAGAGCCATGAGTAGATGTCTTGTCAGGCTTGCTAGGGTCATGCTCGACAGCAAGAGCTAGCATTGGTGACTTGTGTGAGGGTGACGGTGAGGGAGGAAGCGACGCGTCTGAACCCGGAATTGGTGTCAGCTGTTGCGCAGGGCGATTTGTACTGGAATGAGAAACCCTTGGATCATTTGAGTACGATCTCGGAGAATTGGTTTTCCTGCTTCCTGGAGCTGAACGGTTTGACTGAGTCTGTGATATCTGTGAGCCATGCGAATTTGGTTGCGGATCTCCTCTCTGTTGCTTAGATGATCGTCGATGACGAGCATTTTCCAGATCAGTCGTTGCTTGAAGAGGAATAGAGAACCGAGTTTGTGAAAGGCGACGTCCGAGCGCAGTGTTCTAAGCACATCCCAAGTCAAAATCAAGTGGTTTTGAAATAAACCTGGACTTGCCTGTATGATACCCAAGGGGATCACGAAATCTGAGGGGCGCTCCCAGACCGTTTCCCCAGTCTTCGTTTGGTAATAGTAGGGTATTCCTCCACGAGCGTCGTCGGACAGTTCCCACCATTCTCCTTGCTCGCTTGGAGGTAGCCTGTATTGAACCGTCACATCATATATGTCAAGTCTTTTGGTATGCAAAGTCAACATACACGAAACTTCCAACAGGCGGATCCCAGCTGACCTGGCCTGTTGCGGGACAGGCGAAGAAAGATGTCTGGCTCTAAAGGCGATCATCTATATAAGCTGTGAACACGACACGACCTGAGGTTCATACCTGCGGATCTACTAGGGTGACCCAAAAATTCGAACCCCATGTCCCATCATCGTTGTCCTGAACTCCTCCCGTCAAAGTTGCGGATGATTTTGGAGGCCGTGGATTGTTCACGCCTACGCCCGTCGCTATAGAAATGTCGTGTATCTGGTCAGTATCTGCGTCGGACTGGCGGATTTGGATCGAAGGAATATCTGTTGGCGGTGAAGACGACGTGTCGGCCGCCATGTTGATGTTTATGAGGAGGGGCGCCGAAGTGGAGAAGAAAGAGCACCCACGCAGAAGCGTGCTCGCCGCTCGGAGAAGGTTTATATCACGGTCAGAATTTCAAAATTAATGTTGAATGGATGATCCCCGTCAATCTTGTATGTACCAAAAAGGATACCTTTATGAACAACGTCGTTTAACGCACCAGGAACCATTGAAGTTGTTTTAATTACGTTGAAAACATAACAGGATCGAGAATATGGTTATTCCAAGATATGGGTAGCATAGTGGTTTGTGGGAAAGTAAAGACAAGTCTTACATCCATCCGTCCTACAGATATCCAAGATTATTTACTTTATATCAATTCGCGGGAACAGAGACTGCGGGGGCTGCACTCTGAGGCCCACGCTCAGAGGACGGCACAAAAACAGGGGAAGTGATGGAAAGCTTGGAAGTCACTGCACTGCGTGGTCCCGCCTCCGACGAAATAGATGGTTGGGCGGCATCGAGGAAAAGCGCACTGGTAGTGGGAGTAGCGCTATCAGGATCTTCCATACCCATCTTCTTCCTCGCGTGTTCAAACGTCCTCAACAAGCGCCGCCTTGCGCCAAGCGCTGCAACGCCTTTGGCTTCGAGGGTGGCGTCGTCCAGGACAACAATCTCTTGCCAAGTCAACCCATCGAAACAGGCCGTGTATTTGTGCAACCTCAGGCTTCTCAACCAGGCTGGAATGTCTTTCAACATCTCAGGGTCGAAATCCTCCTCGCGCGGAGTTGCGAGACCAGCACTATCCAAACCACTGCTATTTAATCCTGCACTTGGTAAGCTGGCACTTGCGAGACCAGAGCCCTTGAGCGTCGCACTCTTCAAAGCGCTCGCTCGTAACCCGCTACTTTGCAGTGCACTCCTAGGATATTTGGCACTGGCAGGCGTGCGCCAAGTCTTTGCGTCGCTTAAATGAGCTGGCTTCTTGGCAGCCGCCGGACGCTGGGCAGCAGGAGTTGCATTAGCTGGTTGCACGACGCCGCTCATAATCAGCTGCACAGCGAGAAGCTGTGCTTCCGGTGACAGCCCTGCATTGGCAAGCATATTGAGATGGAATGGACTCAAGACGCCCAAACCGGGGAGTCCTTGAGCAGTCGCGCTGCTGGCTTCCTTGTTTTCGTTATCTGAAGATGCTTTGAGAGTGTTTGCCTTCCCCGCGTCAATCTCAGCGAAGGGAGTTTCCTTAGCAGTAACGGGTGTGGGAGTGACCGGTGAGCCAGGCTCAGGAATATTGAGGCTGGGTGGACGACGATCCTTTGGCTTCACGGTTGTGTCGATAACTGGAACTTTTGGCTCTCGTCAATTCCACCGATTATGTGTCAAACTGACGGGATCCATACCATCAGGTTTCGCCACTTCAGGCCGTATCATCTGCTGCAAAGCCGAAATAAAGAACCGAATCTGATCTTGGCTGGAGTCCTGCATCAGAGTGTAAACCACAGCCGTCCGCTCTGCCTCAGGCAAAACCTTAAACCCTTCAGATATATATCAGGATGTATGAATTGTATGGAATAAGAGAGCGGCCTGACACTGTTCAATTGTTCCCATCTCAGCTTTGAACTTGGGTTCAACCGAAGTTTTCGCGACTTCTTGCTGTCATTAATAGTTAGAATCACTCTCATCTTATTAAATAGCGATCGCACATACCAAAGTTGTCTCGTACTTGCGGAAGTTCTGAAGCCATAAGTCAAGTCCTTGAAGAGTAGATGCTGCGCTCTCTCCACCGATGGGAAGAGGGGCAGGAGCAAGCTCCGCCGCCGAAGTGGGCGCAGCCTTGGGAATTTCGACGGACGTGGACATTGCTGGGACTCAACGCACTACCTTCAAGGTTGAGATACGTGAGTGATGTTGAGGGGTTATAGGAAAGAGAATCAGGGGGAGCACTCCAGGCTATTATATTGGTTAGATCCCATCAAAGCAGTGTCACTTGGGGCCTTAGCGACAACGAACAACATCATGACATGTTCTATTCCGAGATGTAATTTGATGAAAAAGCACGAAACATTTGATCAATCTCTGATAATTCTGCTACTTGGGTCCCCACAAGCAAGTCTTGTATAAAAGTATTCCTTCAATGGTCATCGTGTGGACGGACCCCAGAGTTATCCGCGCTGTGCAATCAACAGATTATGATGTTTCCTCCACAAGACGTCTTGAACAAAGGTGCTAAAAGTGCTATTCTTCGTTCCCACTACCTTCCGTGCTTGACCGATAACTAGAGCATCGACGAATGGAAGAAATGATTGTTTCATTTTGACACCGTCCCGTGGGTTATGCAGTTCGTCCAACAGAGATGTGGCGTTGGCAAAATCGGATATGAAAAATATGCAAGGAAAAGTTCTCCAGAAGGTAATCAAAGCCGAGTTCTTCCTATCGACATCGGTGGAAACATAAATCGGAGTGTTAAGTTGGAGGTCATGAGGATCCGTGTGTAGCTGGCCCTGACAGCTGAGTGAACCAGATACCCTAGCTCGTAGGCCATCTGATGCAGAAGAAATATCTCGACTAGGCATGGCAAGCTCCAATTGTAACGTTTCCTCTTCAGTGTAACCAAGGACGTCGTGGACAATTTCTTTCCAAGCTCTCCAAGCATGAATCTCGGCGTTTTCTTTAAAATATCCATCGCCCAAACGAAGATGCACGCCGATATAAAGAGGACCAAGCAACGACGATATCGAGCGAGCAATGACAAGGAGCAAAGGATTAGTGAAGACCATTGAATCGCGAATATCGCCACGGATAGCAACATTGTAGGGATTCTTAAGTCGAAGGCGTGATGAACCAAAGAGTGTGCCAATGTGAATAAGTCGTTTCCTTGATAACGCCAGGTCTTGGATGTAGATGCTGTCCAGAAACTTGTGGTTGGCGGGAGAGACATCGTTGCGAGTGTCCAGAAAACGGTATTGATAGGGCACATTATCTTTAATGAAGAGAATATCTGATTTGGATACATTTAAATTCTCGTAGAGCCAGCCTTCGGTAAAATTCCAGCGTTGGCTTAATACCTGGTGTTGCTTGATTCGGTCGATGTCCACTAGCCAGTCCCAAGGTATTTGTGTTTGATCAAAATAGCCATTGCAATCCAGAGGCAGAGGATAGAGAGATGGAATGTGAGAACAGTGATGCAAGCCAACATTGTTTGCAAGTACCAGCTCCTGAAGAAGGATATCAAAGGGGTCGTAGTGAACAGGTTTGTTGCCGAGATATACAGGTGGCACAAGCAGAGTTCGATTCATCATGCGCGAAAGAACGAGGGCATTTTCAAAGGCGATGCGTTGGTTATGAAAACCACTGTGGGGTAGATAGGAAAGGAACGTTTCGCTAGAGTCATAACGCAATCCGAAGGAATTAGATAGTTCGCCTTGGAATTGATTAGTGACCGGCTGTTGCACGAGCTCTTGAGCCTCCCACCTCGAGGAAAAGAGATAGTAAGCCATTGCAAAGGAGGATATTGCTGCAGCGGCAAGAAGTGCAACCAACATAATCAGATGAGGACTCTGGTTGTTCATCTGAGCATTTCGCCTATGTGGTTGATTCAAGAACTGGATGGACGGGGCTGGCGCCCTTGAATAAGGGGCTCTCATTCTATAAGCACCCTTCTCCATAGTGATTGAGGGAGATTGATTAGCAGCGTGCGACCTCGACCTGAATGGAATCATGGCTGGCAATGCACGAAATTCTAATATAGGTCATCCAAATATGCATGTTTAGATTAGACTTACTTGCAAAGGAATTATCGTCTATCAACTTGTTTGTCACAGAAAATGCGCGTCTAAACTTCTAATGTAGGTCACATCACGTGTGCGTGCTGTCACACGAGGAGAATTTTAATTGAAGTACAATGCATTGACCCCGCAATTTCCTCGTCCACGCATGCAAAACATGCAACGTAATCTTACGCGCACCTTTGCCTTTTCAACGCACAGAAGCTGTTTTCTACAGCCGAGACGCCGGCTTCAAGTGGCAGGTGAGCGTCTTCACCTGTCACGTAGTACGCAGATGAATGGACGCCTTTGAAATTGGCTCTAGCTACGAAAGCCATAAGTAATCCCCCCTTGGCTTTTGTCTTTGATATAGTGAGCATGTTTTCTACTTATGCCTTCCATTTATCTGACAAGGTTTTTGAAATACTCACTAGGATGGAGTACTCCTGCAGGGTCCAAACGTACTTCCAGCAGCGAAACGTGCATTAAATATTTTAAACGGACAAAATCCTCTCAATATGTGGGTGCTCAATTCTCTGATCTCAGATGGTCTCCTGAATCATTTGACTGTCAGGCGGATACCCTACGTTCTTGTCAGCCCTCATCTCCGCAAGAAACGACACACTACTCAATTCTTTCTAGTTGACCAACGGTGGCGGAGTGAGCGAATATGACCGATGCAGAAAGCTGACGCAGCAATTGGGAGTTCCGGTGAGTAAGTCATCCTGGCGAAGTGTTGAATTGACCTGACATACCCCATAGATTGACCCTAGCCAGTATATCCAAGCCCATACGATTCTTAAAACATTATCTCATAAATATTCCGACAAGGCTGTGCTCGTTCTCGGTGGGAAATTCGATACTGTTCGGAAAGTCGCTCGCAGGTGAAAACTACCTTTTTCTAGATCTCAAAAAAACTGACTGCAGTTAGTTACGGCTACAAGAAGGCATATACAACCTTGGATGTCCTAGCTTGGAATCGATCGTAAGGAATCCCATTCAGCGAAATAGACTTTCTGCTGACGTGCATTTCAGGGTATGGCCGTTCCACGATATGTCACAAGCGGAACTGGAGACCGCTGAAGTTTGTATCATACCCAATCTATAACGAGTTAACAACTGACCAGATTCAAACCATAGAAGATAGACTTTTCTCAAACACGAATTTCAGCCGTCTTCGTGTTTCATGATCCCAGAGATTGGGCTTTAGACGGTAGTTCTAGCGCCGATCTCTTGACCAAATTATTGACATCCGCTTCCTTCAGTTCAGATTCTGTGTGATGTAATTCAATCGAATGGTGTTATTGGAGGTCCACATGTGGCGCTTGAAGGGCAACAGGAACCTGTTGAGGTTGTGTTCTGTAACCCAGACTTACTTTGGCGATCCGACTTTCCAAGGTCCCGACTAGGACAAGGTGCATTCAAAGAAGCTTTTCAAGCTGTTTTCAAGGCAGGTCTGCACATTTCACGTTGTAATATCGGAGATGACATGGGGCTTCTAGGCCGTAACTGGAGCACCTTATCCCTACGTGCAGTATGGAAAGCCTACTGTTGCTACATATAATTTTGCCGCAGCGGCATTAGCTGATCGACTAAAGGAGGCTTCTGGAACTTCAGCGACGCTTCCTGAAGTGTAAGCCCCTTCATTTTCCCAGTTTCACAGTGCTGATCAATCTCTCTGACTTCCTTAAGTTACATGGTGGGAGGTATGTATTGTTGTTATAGATTGATGTTCAGCTCCCGCTCAAGTTTTCTTTCGCATGTACAGACAACCCGGAATCTGGTAGGGATCTACTTTACTCGTCCTTTATATTTTGTTCATAAGTGCCGCTTTAGACATTGCTGGAGCCAATGCCGCTGGCTGGTCGTCAGTTCTTGTTCAAACCGGAGTTTTTGATCCACAGAATGGTCCGCCATCACATACTCCATCTCATATTGCAAAAGACGTGGAAGCCGCGGTGAAATGGGCTATTGATAGAGAACTAGCTAGAGGAGTTTAGTGTGGGGCTCATCCTGTCATATACATCTGCATATCCGTAACCAAAACCTTCGTGATGGCTTAGTTTTCCGAGCCCAATATGTACTTAGAGATGCATCAAGGGCAGCATCATCAATGTAAAGAACTCCAAGCGATTCCAAAAATGGGCGGGTTATCGACCCCGAGGGTGGCGGACTTGTGAGCAAGTACTCAATTTGAACTCCCTGTTAGCCCTTCCTCCCATGAATGAGGCTAACACCTTTTTTCCGTGTATGACACCAGGCCAGACAGCATTGCTTCCCTCTGGCCAGCCTTCTACTTCTGGCTCCACCATGGCGACGACGCAGAGAGTCCCAATCCCCCCTACAGAGGATCAACCACTCGAGTTCAGAAAGAAGGATGGTTCTTTGTCCAAGATGCGCAATCACAGGGGCAATATTCCGATCCTCCCTCAGACGAAGCTCTGTCCTCATTGCCCAGCCAAGTTTACTCGTACAACTCATCTAAATCGACATCTTCGTACTCGTGAGTTGCGTGATCTTTATCTAAGCCACAGCTCATCAAGACCCTAGACACAAACGAGAGGCTACATCGATGCGACGTAAGTTTCGAACAGATTATACAGACTTGGTGTTAACAATGACAATTAGACGTGTGACTCGCAATTCACCCGCAGCGACCTTCTTACTCGACACAAGAAGAGCTGTAGTGATCCGTGAGTTCCTTTGGTTCTGTTCCCATAGCTTTTGATTGTTCACGAACGCGAACTGGCAGTTCAAGTCGGACACGCCGAAAGTCTTGCGCCTCATGCATGGAATCCAAGATTAAATGTGACCGACAATACCCTTGCTCTAAATGCACCGCTCGAGGGAAGGAGTGTGTTTTTAACAACTCTGGACGGCGAAATTCAGCAACTGGCCACACGAATGCCCAACAGAAGGCTACGTCTTCAACGACGTACACAGATTCTTCCTCTGAATCCTCTACCTCACCCTCGACGATGTTCACAACTCCCGAACCCAATCATGCTTTCAACACGAACACTTTCCCAATACCAGAGGTAAGGGAACATGAAGAGAATTTGGATAAGGATGGAACCTCGCATCTAGAGTTGCTTGTCCAACCCAACTCTTTGCCCTGTAGCATCTCGATGCCGTCGTTTTCAAAAACCGAACCGTTCATTACAGATGACTTTCCTACCAGCGCATCAGCTGCGGAGCTTTTCTCACCAAAAGCCGAAGAAGAAAATGTTATGGATGGCGCCGATAGTCGTGTTGTACCAGTCAACAGTCATTTGTCCTCGGTTTATGCCAGTGACATGTTTGAGCCGTTTTTCAGCAGCATTTTCAATCCGTCTCCTCCTATGCCTTTGTCCGAAGACTTTAGTTGGTTAGGCTTGGCTACGTATCCGGAGGTCTTTCCCTTCATTTCAGATAGTACCGTACCAACCGTTCTTGCTGCTAGCCCGACTCTGGAGACTTCACAAGAAGGAACAATGGTTGTCACTCCCGCCCCTAGGCTCGCATTTGGTGATGTTCGCCAGTTATTTGTCAACGAAGTCGACCCACCTGAACCAGAATTGCAACACTATTGTATGTTTGGCTTTCTTCAGCAGATTCAGGAGATGGTGCTTACCTACCATAGTGTATCTGTTTTTCACCGCCTTTCTTTCCCAGATTCCAATAGTCCACACCACTACGTTTGCTTCCGATCACAGACCCCCAGTTTTATTAGGTGCAATGCAAGCCTGTGGAGCTCTTTTTGTGAAGACACGAAAGGCATCTGAATTCATCACCAAGACGTTAGCAGCTGCTCGGGAAGCTCTAGTGCAGGAATTTGTATGTTGATCAGTATATCATTTGTCGTATTTCAATCTCAAGCATCTCGCAGGCGAAAAATCCTACAGATTCTTCAGATCAAATTCACCTCATCCTTGCTGTTGTTCTTCTGCAGACCATTGGCCTATTTCATCAGCAACCAGATCAACGCGCCTCTTCGAGTATATATCATGGAATGCTTGTCATGGTGAGCCTGTTTTGGCGACCACAAAATCAATCTCTAAGCGGTTCCAGATGATTCGTCGGACAGGTATGATTGCGAAGAATGCTTCGTGGGAACCCACACACCTGCCAGATGCATCCGTCGAGCTGTTGTGGAAAAATTGGGTAGAGCATGAAATGACGAAGAGGTACGTTATGCTCTTCCCTGTGAACGTCGAGCGCTAATTATGGCGAGACAGGGCAATATGGTGGTCCTATTTGCACGATTGTTGCCACAGCATCTACTTCGCCCTACCGTCATCATATCATCCGAGCGAGATTGAACTCAACTTGCCTTGTGAAGATGCTCTGTGGAAGGCTGCGACTGCCACCGAATGGTTTTCGGTACTCCAAGGGCCTTCAGTCTATGGATTGACTAAATCCCGTCTCACCGGAATTAACATGCTTCAGACCTTGGGCACATTGTCTGAAACGCATCTTCTGGAAGTTCACATTCCAATAAACCCCTTTTCGCATTTCGTCCTTATCCATGCGATACTACGCCATCTATTCGTCACTTGCGTTGAGGGTAGACTTCCACGGGGCGACGTGGTGGCAACTGTGAGCGCAAATGATGTAGTCAACCAGGAGATCTACAGGCTCCAGTATGCATTGCATAATTGGCTGCAAAATTGGTTAAATGCCCCAGAACTTCCCAAAGTCAATGATGTCAATGAAGAGCCTCCATTCATATACAACGGTCAGTTTCAGTACCGGCCAACATTGACCTACCCACCTGATCATTGTAACTGTAGCCCTTCCATTTTACTGGCTAGGACAGGTGTCTCTTTTGGCATTCCAAGAGTCCCTTCCGCCATTTGAGCAAGATTCACCGAATAACCTCAAGGTCGAGGTTAGATTCCGACTTGTGAAGCAATGGCTTAGACACATTCGAGGATTTCTGAAGAAAGGAGACCAGGTACCGACACTGTTCTGGGATGAGCTGATGAAGTTACGCCTGCAAACTTGGCAGCAGGAATTCGAGGGTGGGGAAGAGGATGACCAGGATGGACTTCTGGGGTTCTTCCCCGAGCACTAGGAGAGAGAAAGACATTTTATCTCTAAGCTAGATTCTGTAATATACGTTGTAACCGGGGCGGATGGAATAATGGTTGTACCTATGTAGTATTTGTTATATACTGGACTCGAGTGGGTCAGATCAAGTGGGTCACACTGGTCAATGATTGATCGAGGTCCATGCTACCTTCTCCCGTCGTCTTCACAAGTCGAGGCACATATCGTCGACATTCTGGCCGCAGCTTCAAGACCCTTGATGTCCTTTTTTCTCGGGCGCGTGTAACCAATCTTGGCGTCGTCCTTCTCATCCTCTTCGCTGTTCTATCGTTCCTTTGCAACATCCGTTTCCTCTATTTTCACCGACCTTCAGGACACACAGATTCTTCAGCGTTACTTTCAACTATATCTCGTGATCCAGCAGTTCGCAACCTCAACCACCTCATTGTTGTTCCTGGTCATGCCATTTGGAAGGGTACCAATCCTGAACTGAGGTTGCGTGAAGACCAATGGGTACTTGAACCATATCAGATGGGTGGTGGCCGTGTGTCTGCATTCTTCGCCCACATCTTCCGAGGGTATATTTCCCGACTTCATGCATACAGGGATGTTCACAATCATGCAGTGCAGAATTGGCAAGAGAGGACTCAAACGCGTTACTTGTCTTCAGCGGGTGAGCCACGGTTAAAAGATTGAAAAGATGTTGTTTAAAGACCTGAATTAACCTGTTATTAGCGGGCAGACTCGTGCTGCGTCGACGGCTACCGAGGCAGAGTCTTACATGCGCCTTGCTTTGGCAGCTGACGTTTTCCACACTGGATCAGCACCCTTCCTTCGCGCCACCACGGAGGATCATGCCCTCGATTCGTACCAGAATCTTCTATTCTCCATCGCACGTTTTCACGAATATAGCGGAAGATACCCTACCAAGATAACCGTTGTCGGATACGAATTTAAACGAGCGCGTTTCACTGAACTTCATAGAGCAGCTTTACGCTGGCCGCTGGCAAACTTTCATTATATTGGCGTTGATCCAGATACCGAATCTCCTGCAGTGAAGGAAGGCGAGGCAAGCCTGATCTCTGCTCTGTCATATCGACTCGTAACTAACATATCATTAGCGACAAAATGGATACAATCCTTACTCCAAGGATTTGTATGGGTGCCATTCCTTTCTCTTGACGAAACGGCGACAAAGGAACCTTTATACCCGTTTTCATTCGTACTATCAATCATCTCCTGAACTGCGCGGAATTTTGGATTGGTGTCCAAGTTTACAAATATCTAGCGAAGGCGAAAGTAGTTTCTTCATGGGTGAACTCCCATGGGATGTGTAAATTATTGACACTGAAAACACAATTTGCCTGAACTGCTCAAACCGGGTGGCCGTTTATTTGGGTAGGACGAACCATGCCTATGAAGCTACTATGCCATTGTCTGCGGTAATCTGAGATGGAGCGTTATGGAAGGTCGACGTTGGAACCTACCTTTGGTGAGGTGGCCCATCAGGACTCCATTGGGAACCTATATGCTGGCGGAAATCGTCCTGCGGAATTTGCAGAGCTTCTTCGTCATAAACACTATAGAAGCTCTCGACACTATCGCGCTTGATTACGATGGAGGGAGGGCGCCGCTTTCCCGCTCTTGAAAATTTCTTATTCGGACTTTCTCCAATGATGGTCTCCATCGAACTGTACGAGTCTGATCTACGGTGTTCAGTGCTTTGTGCCACTCTGGGAGTAACCTGATCAACCGCTGGAACGGGGCCATCTTTACTGTTATGACAGAAAAGCCAACCAAGATCCACAGAATTGGTTATGAATAAAACTACGTTCACGAGACCGGATAGCAGGAAAATGGCCGACCTGGAGTATCACTTTACTTCTATATAAAGTCGACACAAAAGAGAAAGGACACACGTGAAGATTGTCAATTCAAAGGGAACTTTATCACCCGCCCAAGACGCAAACTGCGTTATTGCCATAGGGACCATAAGAATGATATAGATGATCTGTCAAAAGACTTTCAATAAAACAGTAAATTGGCCTGTGAACTAGTCTTGCCGGATGGCTTGGTAGACGTCAGACCAAGGCCAAAAGGAAAATAAAATTACATACAGAAGCATCTGTTTGACAAGACGCGTAGAGTTGTCGCTTGATTGCCGTGCTAGCCAACCAGCGTCCCCCTGCTTGCGAAACTTGAGGTGCCACCCGTTCCGAACGATGTTGCCTCGGAGCCGTAGCAGAACAAATATATGGAGAATAACACTTATCACGGGAGTCAGGAATGACTGGAAGGATGTTGAGTTGGTAAATTTAGCAAGATTTCGTATCTGGTGAGAAGAAGCGTACGAATAGGTAGTCCAATCTAAACGTCATCAGACTCCAGATGGAAGTAGATGACCTTACTACTTACGTGATTCTTTGGGAAGGATAGTTAGGTGAAATCCAGCACCAATAACCAGAGATTGCATCTTCAACCGAATGGTTAACCAAAATATGCGCTTCACAGTATTAATACCCACAGAAAGGACCCTTTTGTTGAACATTCACCGTCGCAGGACCAAGAATGACCAGGGTGGCTATGGCTGACCAGCCACTTAAAAGACCCACCCAAAGAACAAAAGGACGAGTCTTGAGTTCTAAGAACAGGATACAAAATATATGAATGGCCATGATCTGGAAGCAGAGACTGATGAGCGATGTCTGCATGAAACGAGCGCGACAAAGATGACATGCCAGTGTCCACATTGCCGTTCCAATATCAGATGTTTGTTTCAGCACACCTAGTCGAGCTCAATCGTTATAGCAGCAGAACCCGGAAAATACGTACCCTGTAAAACACACGTATTGCCAGCAAATACCCCCTGTCTGCGCACCCATGTCGTGTTTATGATTGAACCAACCGCTGATTGGCAAGATACAGACAGATAAGTTTACGGATGGTCATGCTTTATACCACTTGCCTCTCATAAATTCGCAGAGCAAAAGGCACACGAAGTAAGCTGTGATATGTGATCGTATGAAGAGATGTTCGTCAGACGATTTCCGAGCACGATATGCAGACAACTACAATATATCCCATTAGACAATACTATTATTGATTATACTAGGATGCTTACCGCCAAAAAAGATAGAAGCAGAACAACGGCGAGCAGTGATATGCAAGAAATTGCAACAAGAACCTGTTTTGTCTGTGAATCTTTTGTCAGGGTAAATATAAGGCGTCCATCTACCTTAATACCCTGAGCTTCCGTTCCTGTATACGCCTTGGACATAGGATAATGAGGCGTCGTCGAATTCGACATGAATGCGAGAGCGGAGGGCCAGCCTCAAATACAGGAGGGCTTCACGATCAACGTTGAAGACAAGGACCATCAATCCGCTCTGAGCCGCCCAAATATCGCCGCTCGCGGCCGTGCTTGAAATCATGATGCACAGCTTCCTCCTTCTCCTCACTAGGCAGACACGGCGAAAAAGTAGCTATTACACCGTCCATGCGATAAGTGAACGCGCACTTGTCAATGGAACTGATGATTTACTTGACAGCTGCATGACCAATTGTCACTCAGAATAGGTTAAACCTGTTTCGATTCTGCTATAAAATACAAGGATGGCTCCGTTTCCTCAAAATAGACGACAGTAGGATAGACAGACGCGCATTAGATACACTTTACATTCCAGACCCCTTATGACCTCAAGAAAAAAAAAGACAGGAGACACCCTTGATGCTAGCTCTGCCGCGATCGTAGGTCTCCTCCACTGCACCGTGTTATGCTTCTGGAGTAGTTTTCCAGCTCAAACGTTCCAAGTCGACGGTCGAGCTTGACACTGTGCTCAACACGAACTTGAACTTCGATTTCGTCAGGGATATCGCGGGGATCTTCCTCATCAGCAAAGTCCGGGACGGATAGTTCAAAGGTTCCAGTGCTTTTCTGCTCGAATTGGGTCCTAAGGGCGTAACTGACTTGACGGCTAGATTCAAGAGGCCGCGAAACAGTGATAACTCCTCCGTGGCTCTCATCCCTGCGTTTGCAAGATGCATCTGAAGAAACTGTCATCGGCACAATGAGAATAACTATCCCGACAAGCAACGTACCATAGAGATGGAGCAAAAGTCGTTGAGACATGATCCAAGACACAGAATATCCGAGGGATGCACTAATATTAAAAGTATCAGGTGAGGAGTTCAGCAAAGCATTTTCGACGAAGACTTACGCCGCAGTCTGAAAACAAGTTACAAGTTCTCAGTAAAAACATGTCACATTCAGATGGCCACCTACCTGCACGTCTTGTGCATTTTTATAAAGCATCAAGTTGAGTAAGTTTACGGCTGAGGTGGACTCAGTGGTGTTGAAATCCAATCATTTGAACTCACTTACCAGCCAGAGCTACGAAATAGCCAATGCCATCATAAAGCATCCTAGAGCGCGCAATAAAGGTTAAAAGACGCAACCGTTGCATTGGATAATATCTCACATCCGCGTAACTTTCGACATCCTAGACGACAACGTCAACTCGCGCCTTCAAAAAAAAAGAGATCCAGACTTACAACGAGGTGCTAGAGGTGAATTTGTATTTGAACAGGTAGAATATAGATGTCGACGTTATTGCGAAGTCATAGATCACCGCAACAGCGTAATAGACGTAAGCGCCCAGTCGAATGGCAGGGTTATAGGCACGACAGCTAGATCAATCAACCTCTAAATCCCAGGCTTTCACGAAACATACTGACTTTTGCTGTAAGGCATATGTAAGACGCACGACACGACTCCGTATAATGTGAAACTTACATGACCTCCAACGGTACCTAATTGCGCTTTTACAATCATGAGGCCCTGGAGCTGTCAATGGATCTGGACAACTTACGACTTCTTTGATACAAGGTGCTGATCCACTGGAGCTGTTCACATGTTTAATCAGTTTTTCAAGCTGTGCAGATCGTTACGTACAGTGCACGAGATGAAATATATAGCACACAAAAAGTAAGTTATGTACCGCACTCTTCTCGCTAAATTCCAGGCCCTTGACAGGTGTGTAAGTCAAAGGCACGAGTGAAGAAAAATTTAGAGGCGTGATTACCGGATTCCTAAGATTATCTGGGTGACCATAGCTTGAACAACTGCGGAGGTCTGTCAGCAGGAACACCATGCCGATTGTTATTTTATTACCTTTGAATGCGGGAGGTAGAAGGAAGAATCTTTGGCATGCTTGGATAGTGAAGTTATTGTAGAAAAATCCAACCTGAAGGATAACAATCAGTCAATAAAATGAGCGGCTGTCTAGGGCAGTTACAAACACTGCTAATCACGAGTACGATGATGCTTGTAAATCTGAGTATCATTTCATTGAGACAGTGTGTACAATAAAAGATAGATCTATACTTACCGAAGCAAAACGAATAGCACAAAAGATGACCTGCACAAATTCAGAAAAGGACTTTCGCTTAAGCTATTAACGGTTTTAATGAGAAACCGAGTAAACGGACGTTAACCGGGAGGACTTGAATTGCTCTCTGTAAAACCGTAACACCTTAGGTAAAGTCTCCAAATAGCTATGTGGGCGTCAGACGACAAGAAGATCAAACACAGAAGAGTGAGATATTTACTCATAAAGTGCAACGGCGATGGATGCTATCCGTAGGTAACCAGCAAGTGTGTATGCGGCTTCTTCTTCTGATGACGTCGACATGGAAGCCGTTCCCGAGAACAGCTCCTTGCGAGCGGAGAGGGTGGAGAAAAACGAAGTTCAAGAAAAGCTAGTGGCCAGGGTGTTTCTCGCGCCTGTAGATCCTAAGGACCGACGTTGTCAGTCAGGCGCCCTGCTGATTCAAACTGCTGATACTCGAGGCCATGGGAGGGTTACACAAGATTTGGTCACAAACAGGTACATGATGGGGAAAAAAAACGTTATCGCATGTGTATTGCTATTTTGAAGCGTGATTGACGATCAACACATCTCTAAGAGATGCCGAATAGTATTGCCCATCATATCGATATGATTGTGTGGGTCGTGGTTGGAACTGTATCATATGGCGCCCCATCTGCCGTCTCTTAACGCCCAACGGCCCTGAATAGGTGTGATTGGTTCAAGAGCCTGACCACTAATAGCCCATACAACTTTGAGAAGGATATGCATATGTTCAAGTTGCAAGTCCTGACCGGAATCAGAGCCATCAATCAGGGGACCAATGATAGATGGAACGCAGTATACCCACTCCATGAGACTGGCGTTTGCACAGGGCACAGGACAACATCTACATGTATTGATATAGAAACAGACACACATGACAGTGGTCCCTTTGGTACAGCGCCCTTCACACGCAAAGGGTGTACACAAAGGGTTGAAATTGAAACATTAAAAGCTTTGACTCGGAAGGAGAACATTTCTCCGATGATGTGGTGAATATTGCATACGAACTACTGCGCAGCCGCCGGCGAGAGCCATCAATGATCAACTTGACACAGGCTTGACAACTTTCAGGTTTGTTCCAGCTTCCAGGGCTCTATTCGTATCACGTATCAATGTACGCTAGTCACACCTAGGGTTGTGCAGGGAAGGAGAGGAAAAATGGAAGCAAGCAAAACGATGATTAGATATTAGTTGTTGCTGCCACAGTACAACTGTGCAGCCGGATTATATGTAGGCTAGGTATGGTTCAGAATATATCGAGATAGGTTGTATGAATCACCGATTCACAAAATCCACCAAGACGATGACTGTTACCGTTCGTAGGGCGTTACTCCATTCAACCTATAAGCTACTTCCCAAGCAGACCGCCGACGTGCTCGTTCCTTTTCGTGACACAACATGAGAGTGTCGTGGTCAGTTAAATTGAGTTCCATGCCCATACGCATCATTGCCGACGCGTACGTTCTGAAAGCTGCAAATAATTCTCAGGAGTTGTCTGGATCAGGAGAGGAGAATGACATACAAGTGGGTCTATTCCATTTTAATTCCCACCAAGCGAGCAGAATCAGGGCATGGAACGTGTCCATGGACGCATTATGCATAATTTGATTACCTATGGACTGGAGGAATTATCAGGTCATGTCTGACAGTCAAAATGAATTATCCTGACCTTGGCATTGTCGAGGTAAGTCTCGGAAACATTGTGTAGGCCACGAACAGCGAGGTCGGGAATATTATCCGCGTATCTTGATAATCACGGTTTAGTCATCAGCAGGTCGTCGAGAAGTGGACGGGACTGACCTAGATGCTATAGCGGCAATAACGTTAGAAACCATTGGGGGAAGCCTTCGATCCCACACGTCTTGGGAGATCTGCTCATAAACGAGGAAGGGAAATTCTGAACCAACGTGCTCGAAGAAGATTTGAACCAAGGTGCTTAGCAACTGAGGATTGGGGTTCTGTGGCTGCTCAGGGTCGAAGAGGTGAAGGTGGCGGGAGCTCTGTTGGTAGAGTGGGGATCTGGAGTGGGTAGCGTGATAATATGGTTCATTTCGCACATGAAAAGATGATACAGATGATGAACCACTGTGCCTGATTTGGTGAGTTGAGTTCGGGGAAGGAAAGGGTGAAAATTCCATACCTGTGGGATGGGTCTCCTGGGCGGCGGGAATCTGGTGGATAGGTTGTGTAGCGAGCATCAGGATTTGGAGAAACCACGCCACTGGGCTTTGGGGAATGGGACGTGGAGCGATTGTTGGAGTGTGATGATAAAGCTGGACTGGAAGGACCTGAGGCCACTGAGAAGGCGTCTAGAGCGGGGTTGGTGTCTTTCCTGGTATGACTTGTTGAGACATTTATTGAGAGGTATAAAGTGGCGTGAATCACCTTGGCTCGTCGATGTAAGTAGTGGTTACATTTGGACCTGCTATAGCACGACTGCGCTCTGCGAAGTATCTTTCTCTGTCACGAAAACGACAAGGTATTTTTGAAGCTTTACAAGCTTCGCATTTTGTTTCTGGAGAAGGCTGAAGACATTTTATCTTCTTAAGGCGGCTTCAAAGCCAAGTTGAGAAGGAAAGTTGAGAAGAAGAGAGGAAATACACACCAGTTATCACAGGAAGTAACGAGACGAGGACGTTTTCTGTGGCTTTGGCTGTGCTGAGGAGACTCGATGATGAACTGGAAAGAGTCGTCCATGTGAAGGATCGATCGGACGAGATTCGGGCTGGAGGCTTTTAAGGCGCGGACTATATACCTCGAGGCAGGATTGCGACAGTCACGGGTGTAACGATCTCGACTCGAAAATGGTAGCCAGAAATAACACAAACAACAAATCCAACAAAACGACTCAGGCTATCCATCCGATCCGATCTCTGCCACGCCTCAAACCAAGCACCGCCGTTCGGCCCTTTCTAGCCGTTTCAAGTCTGGTCATTCTGCTCTGGATAATCCATCAAGAGATCCTGCCAGGGTTGCCTTCGCTTACTCTCTCTTGCCCACATGATATTTCACTCTATGTACTCTGGTTCATCCCATGCATACTCTCGACTCTCTCCCAGCCCGCCTACTTCGGTGCCAGGAACATCATCACGGAGTCAAATCTAGTCTGATACTTGATGAACCGTTATACCCAAACAAACGTGTGGAACACTAACATCCAACCTGCTTTAAAATCAGCTTTTTCCATCTCATAAAACAAACCTCCTTACTCCTCCTACGTGCCAGGGTAAACCGTGGGATTTTCGTCTCGTCAAATCCTACTCTTGTTCCGTCCTTCACGGTGCAACCTTGGCCACTGGAGGGAGCATCCCGTCACTTTCACCGTCACTGGCCGAGAACAGGAGTCGGCCACCGTTTGAGGTTTCATCCTTAGTATAGATCTCATCAGAACTTGGCGCCAAACCTCTAAATATCAACAATTCACCTCTAGCTCATCACTTGCACGTGTAGATGACGTTAGCCCACGGCTCTCTTCCAGCTCAATGTGATTGCCATCTCCCATGGGAAGCTCCTCTTCAGAATAAATTGGATTTCCGTGAGCATCAAGAGGCACCTTGGATTCGATCGACTTGCGATACTTGTGGTACGTGAATAATATGATGCCTGTTTCCAAGGCTGTTAATACGCTGTGCAAACGTCGTTTCATTTGGTATAGTAACCTACCACATATGGTGATCGAAACCCCAGTGATATTGAGCGGAGTCAGCTGGTCACCAAAAAACCAAGCTGAAATGGTGATGGTGGTAACTTCTTTTGCGATCCCAGCAATGGACATAGGAACGACGCCCGTCCGCTGAATAATGCTGCCAACAAAAATTTCCATAAATAACAACCAGGATCCCGATGAGTGGGCTGACGCACTAGAATTCACTCAAAATCATGCAAAATGCTATGACGCCGGGGGTTACCAGATATAACAAAGTTTCCAGGCTTTTCCAAAAAGTTGCGAAAAAAGGGCTTCTGAAGACAGCGATCCAAGAATCCACGAATAAGCTAATGATTGCAAGGGTGAGTCCCATTGAAGGAGCCAGCCAAAAGATCGTTGCGGCTGGGTTATCCAACCCCAATTTTTTATCTCGTAGAAGAAGCTGTGTTAGACTCCAACGCAAGCCACCACAAGCGCTCGCTGTCAGCACAAGGAGAAGCCCTTCGAGAACGAATTTGGTCTCGGTAGCAACCATGAGGAGAACACCGGAAAATATTAGGAAGATGACACCGACGAGACGCCAGGAAAATGTTTCTAGACGAAAGAGGAAAGCGAAGAGGAGGACGAAGATTAAAGAAGACGATTTGCACATGGCTGTGGAACATCAGAAAAAGTCGTCTAATATCTCGGAAAAACATACTATAAAACGACAGTGTGATGGTTTTGAGGGAGACATTGGACAACCCGATATCTAGGCTTGAGGAAATAGCAGTTGGTACGACCTTTTTCCTGCGCAATAAAGTCAGCATCACGTTGTATGAAAGATGACAATAATTTTGAATTATGATATTGGACGCGTTGAAGTTCAACCTACCCATAGTTTACTGCAGTTGGATTGTTTGCTGGCTTAAAGCGCTGTGGCCAAAAGAATCGTAGGGTTGCAGCAAAGATGAATTGTATAAACATGTGAACCGTAGTCACAAAAAGGGGATATGGAAAGCCAAAATGATCGCTGGAGAACATCCATTTGTTATACACAGAAAGAGTCGTCGCAAAAAAGAACCTAAATAAAGACGAATATAATCTGTCTGCAACAGTGTGTTTGGGAGGAGATAGGGTGCACACCATGCAGCAATGAAAAGTCCGTTAATAGTCGCATTTTTCCACCATAATTGTTTCCTATCCTCAAGGGATGGTAGCAAGAAGCCCGAGGCGGCTTCAGCATCAATCGCGTCGTCTACATAGTCAAAAGAGGGGCGTGAGGACGGTGGATCTGGTAACGACTCAACCAGCGGATGGTTGGTGGTACGTGTCATGAAGCACGTCACGGCATTGATTCTGAGCTCGGTCACGGTAACAAAAGTTCAAACGTTCATTAACAGTTATTAGATCTATTCTAATGCTATCGATTATGACGCTGTTCCATCGTTATAGAAGAACGGCGAATTGTTATGGGTGTACAGCAGCGCTGGAGGTTGAATCAGAGGTTTTGGTTGCCGTGCTAGGCTCCCGCCTTATAAGAAACATTAGTGATATGACTTGTGGGTCTTACAGAAGGCCTGACCATGTTCTCCAATGATCAAATTGCTTTTGGTGAAGGTATTCGCGGAAAAACTCGCTCTTTTTCATCTCAGCACGAAATTCCGCATGTTGGAGAAGATCGAGATGGTGTAATGCATGAGGATAGCTAAAGAAATCCACATTCCAATGAGAAGCCTTTCTCCTGACAGAATAATGAGGCTGACTGTATGAATCGAGCATAGTCCTTCTCCTTGAAATACTGAAGATACTCCAGGAAGTTGATGAATGCTGGTTGTTCCAGAATGTTTTGTTGTGCGAGCGAATGAAGATAGAAGGGATTGGCCAGAGATTGAACGAACTCGAGTTCCAATTCAAATCTCGCCCGATTTACCGATTTAGGATCGTTTGCAGGAGTTTCCTGAGCCTCTGCGCGTGGACTTGCATCGATGTCCATGGACGACGACAGTGAACATGGAAAGAACTTAATACACTCTGTAGGCGTAGTACTAGGGCATAAGGGTCACGTGAGCTGACGCGTACTTGCACTCTCGTCCCTAATTTTTCCTTCACTTGCCAGGACACATACAGACTTTAAATTGAACATGTCCGACGAAGACGACAGCAGTGGATGGCAGCTCACAGAGTCTGATCCTGGTGTGTTCACGTAGGCATTTGCATTTAAAACTTCAGTACCTCTCGGTTCAAGTCATTTTGCAGAGAGCTGTTAAAAACTCTTGGAGTGCCCATGATAGTCGACGACTTGTATTCTCTGGATTCTGAGACATTGGCATCCTTGCAACCCCTGCATGCTCTTATTTTTCTTTTCAAATGGATACCGCCATCTGCCACTAACTCGTCAGCTGGACAAGACGATCGTGATTTTCCTGGGTTCTTTGCCCACCAAACTGTCAACAACGCGTGCGCCACTCTGGCCGTCCTCAATGCGCTAGGGAATATTCCGTCCCTGACCACTGGACCACAACTCGCGGAGCTGAATAACTTTACTGTTGGAATGGATCCGCAGACCCGTGGCATGGTCATTACAAGTGCCGATTGGTTGCGAGAAGCTCACAACGCTCTCTCTCCTCCAAGCGCCGTATCCCTCGATGGCCTCGGTCTTCCACGAAAAAGCGAGGATGCCTATCACTTTGTGGTGTACCTACCTGTTTTGGGCGCCGTCTATGAACTTGATGGGCTCAAAGAATTTCCTGTCCGTCATGGCTCGTATACGGAAAGCGGTGAAGGTTGGCTAAGGACAGCACGGTAAGCTTTTTCAAGAGTATATAAATGTTCAACTTGGGATGAGACTTGTGACGTGCAGGGAAGTAATTGAAAACCGCATCGCAACATATCCCGTTGGAGCAGTACGTCAAACGTTGCTCACAGCAGCCAGCACTCAATAATCAACTTCATCAGCTTGAATTTAGTCTTCTCGCGCTCCGAGATGACCCTCTACCCTCACTGCAAGCACGCCTCCATGAATTACAGTCATCGGGTCAATCTGCAGCCGCCTCAGAGGTCGCTTCGCTTGTTTCGAGAGAAAATGATAAGCGCCAGCGTTGGGCTGTAAGTGCCATTAAGCCCATAAACATCTACTCGTCTCAATCGCCCTTCGTCAAATATAGTTTGAAAATAGCCTTCGAAAACATAACCACGTCGGGCTCATTCATGCTTTGCTATCTTCCTTGGCCAAAGGTGGAAAGTTGGCTTCTGCACAAACTCAGGCAAGGGCAACGATGCAGGCTCGTATTGAGAAGCGAAGGGCTACCGGAGAGGACATGGATGAATCTTAGTTTGGACTCTCATACTGTATAAAAGAGACTAGTTTCAACGTCTGGTATGAAAATTCATCAGAACAATTTAGCTATCACACAAGACCAGGTGAGTCATCCTTGACAGGCATTTTCAACTTGCTTGCTATTCGAAGTTTTATCCAACCTTAGTACGCTCAAAATCACAACTCACAGGAACAGAGGCACAAAATACTTCAGCAGTTCTGCGTATATTGGTCGTGCTGCAATCGTCACAGTTCATTCCTAACCATGAGAATTTTTGAATTGGCTGATCTCGTCGTCTACTCTGAGTTCCAGTTCCATCTGCGTCATCATACGATCCAACCCACCCGCACTGAGCGGAGTGTGCGGTGGCTGAGGCGACGACAATTGGTCCACTGATGGCGGAGGAGGACTTTGAGGTGAAACGGGATGATCAAAATCTCGAACTGGTACCGAAGTGTTGTCGAGTTGAAAACCTGGCTGTTGAACACGGGGTGAAGCCGGAAAGCCGGGGGATGATGGTAACCCAACCAAGTGTGGCGAGGTTGGCAACCCATTCCATCGAGAAGCATTCGGTAGAGCTGAAAGATGAGGCACTGGAACTCTTCTTGGCTTCTGTATAAGCTCCCTTGGCTTCTGTATAAGCTCCTCTGGGGGCGAAACGGTGAGCATTGGAGGTCGGTTGGGCCTTGTGCGGTCTTCAATCATCTCTTGTACTCTTGGCGGAGGGGATTGAGAAGAAGTAACTCCGTCATAAATTCTGGGTGGAAATGCAACCCAGGGCTGAAGTGTCGAATTTTGTCCAAATCCAAGTTCTTCGTCAATTCCAGGTCTCCTTTGCTGCTTCTTTGGTCTGCGTACAAGAACAACCCAGACGATAAAGATGCAGACCAAAAGTATAATCCCCACCACGGCGATGACTGTCCAAATGAAACGTCCTGTACTTGATGAAATAGATCGAGGCCATAAACCTGACCCTGAGTCCTGTAACACAATCAGAGTCTGATTTAGAGATAATAAAAGGTGCACTGACTGTAGCGCTACGAGAAAAGATAGAACCATGCTGGTCCAAATCACTCAGAGGCCTAAATAAATGTGTTTAACCAATGAAGTCATACAGGAAAGTCAATAAAAAGGATGACTGACAGGAAGTTACGAGAAGTTGCGAGTCGAGCATCGATGGGTCCAGCCCAAGAGCCTTCTACTAGATGGCTACAAGCCACTAGAAGAGACAGCAGAACACCGAAAAAACCCATGACTTATGGCACCTGGCCGAAGTCAAAGGCACAAACAGCGGTGAAGAGCGGTGAAGGGAGAGATCAACCCTCAACGCCTCCAAGTCGACAACGCCGTCCGTTTATGATATGTCTGTGACCTTGTGATGTGACGTATGCCCCTGCCATCAGTTCAGCGTTCCCAATGCCCATTGTAAAGAGGGCATTGTTAATCCTGGCCAGCGTTAAAAGGGTTTACCATTGACCAGAGAGTTCAATGCTCCCAGCAAGAATATATATGCAAGAACATGGGTCTCAACGGCCCTGACGCCCTGACATTACTCCACTTACTCCACTGTATCTCCACCGTGATGTGCGGGTATCTATGTTCTGATGCTGCTTGTGCATTTATGGCATAGGTCAGTATTCTTGGAAGGCTAGACTCTTGACAATTTTCAATCTAAAACTTATAACTACTCATGTGAGTACAACGAGCCAACGCCAACGGCTTCTACACCTAACTTTAAACGGCCTGCACAGATGAAGAAGATGAAGACCTCGACTGACAACGACCCCCTTACTCTGGCTCTGGCACCGCCACCGAACGAAACCACATCAGAACGAGTGGCTCGAGAAGAAGCTGAAGAGCATGCGCGCCAAGTTAGTAAACAGATAGATTTAGAACTGAAGCTTGCCAAAGCGGAGATGAAGAAGCGGCAGAAAGCAATCAAGGTTTTGGTCCTTGGGCAAAGCATGAGTGGTGTGTCTTATATATGGTTGAAATAGGCTGGATTGCTGACTTGTCTGGAGGCAAAACGACGACGATAAAGAGTGCGTTTCCGGTGTTAAGCAACCTGATATAGATGTTTACACTCACTTCTTCTGCGGTGACGATAGATTTTCAAATGACGTATGCCAAAAAGTCCTGGGCTGAGGAAAGAGTTTGCTGGAAAGCCGTCATTTTACTAAATCTTGTTCGATCGATCAACGCTGTGGTTCAAATAATCGGAGACGAACTCGATGCTATTCAAGAAAGCGATTCAGCCCACGGACCTGGGGTTCGGGTTTCTGATCACCTCACCGATCATCACAGAAATCTAATACTCAAACTTGTACCACTTCGACAAATTGAACGCGACCTACAAGGCCTTCTTGGCTCTGGCTCCTTCGAAAATGACGAGGTCCCCGACAGTGCTGAGCCAGTCATTCAACAAGAATTTGTCTTGCGTTCAAATTCAGGCTGGAAAACCATCCTCAAACATATCCGCAATCCGAACACTGGTAAAGATACACGGCTGCAATTCGTGGCTTTCAACGTTATCACTAGCCTGAAGGACGATATACGTAATCTGTGGAAGGACGCTAACGTGCAAAAGCTCCTTGAAGCTCGTCAAGTCAGGTTAGAAGACGCCCCTGGATTGTAAGTAACAGATGGTTCGGTACAATATTCATGGCTCATTCAAAGAATAGTTTTTTGCATGACGTGGACCGCGTTACTCACCCTGATTATGAGCCTACGGATGCTGATGTCGTTAGAGCACGCCTCCGCACTACTGGTGTTCAGGAATATACCTTCACATTAGAGCATGGTATGTGGTGTTCTTCCTAGCCTATCAGTGCGATCCTGATGATTAAAATAAGGAACTTTAAAGGCCGTCGATTGTTTAATGTACGATGTCGCAGGTATGTCACGTCTTCAATTGAATCAACCCGCCGTTAATGCTCCATGGGCAGGAAATCGGACATCTGTACGAGTCCTCTTTCACTTGCTCATCTTCGATCAAGTATTAAATTTCATCTTGTCGGTAGCGTGCCGCTTGGATTCCTTATTTCAAGGATATGACAGCAATCATATTTTTGGCACCACTGTCGGCTTTCAACGAGACCCTTGTTGAGGACCCGCGAATAAACAGTGTCCACGATTCCTTTTCTCTCTGGAAAACCGTTTGCTCTAGCAAACTACTTGCCAGTGTTCAAATCGTAAGGCTCCCTCTTTCTCAGTTCTTATTAGTTTTCTCACGGCACAACAAAGATTCTGTTCATGAACAAAACGGATTTACTCAAAAAGAAACTTGACATGGGGCTGGCTGTGCGCGACTATCTTCCTGAATATAAAGAAACGAAGCACGATTTTGTCACGGTGACAACGTGTATGTACGAAAGGCGAACATCATTGCACCCCTTTCTTAATTGTCCTTAGGGTTTCGCCGGATGTTCGCATATCTTTACAAGCATTACACCCCACCTGGTCGAACGCTTATTTCCCATTTTACTTCTGTGATAGTGAGTTTGTGCCTGTCATCCTTGCACCAGGACTCAACATTGTTAATCGGATACAGGACACAACAGCCACTGCTCAAACACTCACCGCAGGTATGTTCTTGCTATCAGTTTGAGTTGAAATTTATGAATTAATTCCCTACAGTGCAAGATGTAATTCTCCAGACTTATGTCACGGAGGCTGGCCTCATGTAACCGTTACTCTTTATCCTCTACATTTCAGATCTATTGGCGATGTTGTACGAACTAAATTAATCGACAACTACATAAAGTACGAATGTCAAATGTTTCCTGTTATAATTCAACACGAGGAATGTCTTCCCTCTTCTCATACAAATCATATGCGGGCTGCTGGCCTGCGGCTTTAAGTTCCTTGGAAACTTTTTCTGCTCCTTCAAAGATGCGGAGGAAATTGCCCCCAGTCAACCCAGCCAGTTCGTATTTATCCCAGCCACGCGCGTATAGTTCGGCAATCTTTATGGAGGAATTAAAATTGTTTTTCTTTCACAGGTGTGATTTAGCTCACCAAACCAGGGTACTTGGACACATCCTCCAAGCCTACAGGGACACTTTCGATTCCATCATAATCACTTCCAAGTCCAACACTGAAGAAAAAATTAGTTATTCGCGGAAAACAATGGGTATAGAACTTGAAGCAAGACATACTGCTTCTTTCCGGCGATCTTTGCAACGTGCTCAACGTGCTCGGCCACAGTTTTGACATTTGCTTCACCTGGCTCCGCGACAAAGAAAGGAGCGAAGTTGATCTTGCATAAATTCAGTAAATCAAAGAGAGCCTGTAAAACATGACATTTTCTCACCATTACAACCGCATCTGTCTGACCCTCGCCGGTGCCGACAAGGCGAAGGACTTCATCTGGAACGTTGCGGGGTACATCATGAACAGCCCTGGCAGAAGAATGGGACCAAATGACTGGAGCTTTGGAGAGTTTGAGCGCTTCGATGGCTGTAGCGTCGGAGGTATGAGAAAGGTCGACCAACACGCCGAGTCGATTCATCTCTGCAATCAAAGTGCGTCCGAGATCGCTGTAAACGCCTCAGTTTCCTTCTCTTAATAGACGACGCGATGTTGTTTACCTTAAACCGTTGTGAAGTGGGATTATTCCAGGGTTGAAACCGCACGAATCCGCAAACGCATTATGGCAGGTATGGGTCAAGGTCATATACCTAACGCCGAGAGCATGATACTGACGGAGCACGGCGAGGGAATTGCCTATCTGATGAGCACTGTAAACCTGCAATTAAATGGGTAAACGCAGGAGGGAAGTCGAATTACCCTTCAACTCCCAGTAAGCTTGCTATCTTTCCATTTCTAATGGCGGATTTAACGTCAGCAGCGTCAGTTGCTAGTTGGAAGGTCTAAAAAAACGGCGTGAGGGAGACCGTGAGAGTAAGTTGATATTTGAAATGAACCTCGGGGTATTTGTCAATCAATGCCTTCGCCACATCTATCTGTTCTAGAGTATCACTGGTCACAGTGAGATCAGCCTTGGGCCATGCAGTTAAGAATGTAATTCAACCTACCGAACGCTTGAAGTTGGCTTGAGGAAGTCTTCTGATTGTTCCTCGGGTCCAGGGCATTCCATATAGACAGACCTATAAAATGACATGAACTTGGTAGCAAAGAGAAATCTCTATCCGTCCTTACCAGAAAAAGCCACCAACTCTACCTTGCTTCAAACGAGCAATGTCGACATGCCCAGGCATGGAAGATGTGAGATCGATAGCGGACGCGTTGTTGGCCAATTTTATCCTCGTCAGATAGGGAAGATCTTGTAGGGAGTAGGGTGAGGGGATACTTGAGCTAAAAAATGTAATCACAAACCAATGTGCCCATCCTAGAAGGAAGTGCGAAGTTCGCAACACATGAGTATATTCCCAAATAGCATATTTCTTGCTACTCACGATGACAGGGGCCTTCTCCATAATGGCCAAGGCGACATCCATTGGATCCTGTGGGCCATGGTTCCCCAGGATGTATTGACGACCAACAAAGGCAGCGAGGCCGCCGAAAAAGAGAATGGTTAGAGCGCCCCACACTATACGACGAGTGGAAGTGGTTGCTAGCTTCTGTGATCCATTTTCTTCATGAGCACGATTGCTGGGTAGCAGAGCTGAGGACTCTGTAGGAGCAGACATTGCCTGACAGTAGAGCTTTTCAACGTTAGGACGGAATCAACGACGTGCTCCTCGTAACCGTGGGCACTGCAGACCAAGCAGTTGAGAGATAAGAGGTTATTTGAGTAACCCGAATCGAATCACAATGTGGGGTGCCATATGAGCCAATTGATGTCCAGGATTATCCCATCTTCCGAGGCTTTACATGTGAATGGTGCGCTCTACACCTCGAATTGAAGGAGATTAAAATACATCGTGTTTTTCGTGTCCCAGTATTAAGAGATGAAAGGACTTGTGGATATAAATAATGGTACGAGATAAGCCAACTATCAGCACCAGCCCCAGTCCAAACCCCGCTTAAGCCTTCAGCCTACCAATAACAGCATCCGGTGCATATCGTGGGATGACCTTGGGATCGTGCAGCATGTTGAATTCTTCGGTAGCATCACGCCCAGCATAGAGAAGGATGGCTTTCTCTCCTCCAGGATGATCAGGCAAGAACTGAAAAGACAACGTCGAGGGTAGATCCATCACAGACAACGAGGTTGGCTTACTTTAGTGACGTCCAAAACTTGTCCATCGACAATCACCCAAACATCGTCCTTCTTGTTGTGCTTGGCAACGTCTTCCTTCGTGAATACTTTTGAAGACGCGCTTCCAGAAGCCGCAGCGGGCGCTGGCGTGGGGGCAGCAGCTGGGGCAGCTGGTGACGATGAAGAAAGTTGCGAGGAGATCGCACTTAGACGGCCACCAGCCTTCTGAACAGCAGCACCTGCAGCCTGGAGGAGATATGCAGCAGCAGAGTCCCCAGAAACACGTCCGAAGACAACGCATCCAAGCAGTGAAGAACCACCTAGACGATTGGCACCGTGCACACCACCTGCAACCTCTCCCGCAGCAAAGAGGCCTGCAATCGGCTTGCCAGATTTATCGAGAACGCGGGATTCAGGATCGATTTCAAGGCCACCCATGGTGTAGTGCAAGACAGGAGTCATGATAGCGATGTGGAAGAAGTCGTCAAAGGTCCATTCGCCTTGGAAGAACTGGGAGATGTTCAATAAGAAAGATAACGACGTCATTGAATGACTTTACCTTCTTGCCGAAGGGATCCTGCTTAGTGCGGACGCTCTTGTTATAATCTTCGAAGGTCTTCTTCAACACAGAAGGTTCGAGGCCGAACTCCTTCGCAAGGGCAGCGCCGTTCTCGCAGCGCTTCATGAGACCACGACCAACGTAATGTTTGCAATGCCACTCGATCTCCTTGGACGCGGCACCGTTAAGAACAAGGCGAATAGGATGCTATATGAGAGTGTGAAAAGAAATATTTTATCTATAAGTTTGATCACACATACGTTTTTGTTCTCCCACATCTTGCCAGTAACATAATCACGATGTTGGAGCTCGTCGACGAAGCGCTTGCCCTTGCTGTCGAGGAGAAGGCCGCCGCATCCGCGAAGAGCCTCAGCAGCAAGGAACTTCACCTTTGCATTGGGCTCATTGGGATCGACAAGGCCGGTAGGATGCACTTGAACCTTCTCCAAATCAATACCATGCGCACCAATGGCCATGGCAAGTTTCTGGCCGTCACCAGTACAGTGGTCACCATTGGTTGTTGGTAGGTCCCAAAGCTCAGGACGGTGCTTTCGGAGGAGAGAGTCTTCTGTGAAGTCTGCGGCATAACCACCGGTAGCCAGGATAACTGGGCCATAGGCGGTCTCAGTCTTTCCGCTGTGGAGGTACTCGACACCAACAACGGAACCAGATTCATCCTTGACAAGTTTGGTGACACGAGCCTTCTTGATGATCCTCACACGCTCAGGGGTACTGACGGAGAGGTCCTCAAGACGCTCCATCTGGGCATAGGTAATGACCTGAAGGACAAAATGTAAGGCGAGTCTTTGATCCTACAAACTGAAAGACGTACCATGCCAGGGAATTGAGCATCACCACGATGTGTGCGGGGTTGGCTGTGTCCACCGAGACGGGACACCTTGGAGAGGTCAAGGCCAAACTTGTCCTGCAGCCAGTTGACTGCATCACCAGAGCGGCCGGTAAGGACTTGAATTAAGTCGTCGCGAGCAAGGTCACGAGCCTAAAAACGTTAAGATACATATGTGGTTTTGCTGGTTGAGGACGTACGGATCGCTTAGTGTCCTCGAAGAAGATCTTGGCATTGTCAGGAATGCCCAAGGCTTGCTGGGACTGGGTGCCAGCACCGTTGATACCCGAGGTAGCTTTGGTAGAGTTACCACCCATGAAGCTGGTATGGCAGATTTAGATATTACGCAGGTCTGGCAGAAAAGGAGACAGACCCTTGTTTATCGAGGAGGAGAACATTTGCGCCTCGCTCGAGGAGAGTGTGAGCAGCAGAGAGACCGGCGAGACCGCCACCGACGACAATGACTTGGGCCATGAAGGGAGATGAGGAGAAATGGTTGTTCTGGGATTTTGGGTTTTGGTTTATATACCCCGTTTACTCCGTATTCCGGTCCGACATGTGATTTCTGGGAATCCAATGTCTGATCGCCGAATATCCTTAAAATGGAAATCACTCGCCGGTCTACTCAGATGCCGGTCCGACTGTAAATTCTAATTTCCAGGAATCTATAACACGACGTTCTCTAATTCTCTGCACGCCATTGAAACCGCTTCATCCATGCCGAGCTCGAGGCTCCTGATAACCACTAACCCCTTCACCTTGGTCCCAGGTAATCCCTCCTCAACATCCCCATCAATGAACACGTCCCGGTGCGCATCAATGTACGCAGGGTATACAATCTGTTCCCAGTACCCAGGCGGGTCCCTCCACAGCGAGCCCTCTGGATCCGATTGAACTCCAGGAAAGTGTCACAGGTTGAACGGTGGCGAGATAAAATAACCACAGCAGATATCGGAGAAAGTGGGTGAAAGAAGACAGAGGACGCGCGTGAGGCCTGGTTCTTGCTTTTATCAGAAAATCTGCTTACCTGCTGTATGGTATCCATGTCTGATATGTCGTCTATGTTTGAGCACTGCTTCTGGTACCCTGAGAAATATTCTGACGTCTAGCTCATCTATCACATCCTATCAACAAGACCCATTAGCTGTCAGACCTTGAGCGCTGTTGACATTCCATACCTGGTTCCAATACATCAGGAATCCGTCAACCAAACCCCAAATTATTCTTTCTCCTTTTTGTGCCTGTTCTTTGCGGATTCTCTGGAAGACGTCGATCCACTGATTCCTAACATCCTCAGAAATCTCGACGAGTTTTTGCTCATTAAGGTGATCGTGGCTTCTATGCTCCGGGGGTATCGTTCCAGTCGCCTTGATTTGGCGCAGAAATTGAATAAATTTAGTCCATTGAATGGCACCTGGAGCGGCATCCCAATCTTGCACTTTATATATTGGATGTATGGGAACGTCGGCCTGAGGCTAATGGGAATCTTTGATCAATTAAGATTGGTGAGGAAGAGGTTAGGCGACTCACTGGTACGAAATCCTAAGCGAACGACAATCAGAGCGTCAGAGAGGTCGTTTCCATCAGGAAATGTTAAAAGATTGAACTAACGTCCTGGTGTATAATCACAGAATCGGGTATAATACTTTTCAGGTGCTTTGCGAGCGTGGTCTTTCCAGAACATGTTGCACCCCTGAGAGTGTGTAAGAACAGGTTAAAAATTGAAAAAAGGTCTCACCCTACGCCAACGAGGATGACTCTTGTTCTCTGGTTGGAGGTCATAGTTATTTTCTAATAAAGACAGGAGATAGATAGATGTCAAAGGTCAAAAAAGATGAAATGCTTTATAATGCGATCGGATGAAGGTGGGATTGATCGGACCGAACGCCGAGGTTGGGGTGAATTACAGGAGCAAGTAGAACTCATCCAAATGCAAACAATTGTTGGTAAGAGTCAAGGGAGAACTTGGCTGGTCACTCGACGCATAAAAAGAAATAAAATACAAGGCACGTGCTGTATAATACAACGACGTCACCAGCGTCATCATGTGTTCAGACCCAAATATAAGCTTGCGGCCTAAGATCGCTCTCATCCACAGACATCCAACACCATGTTTCGCACTAACACTCTTCGCATTGCAAAATCGTACCCAGTAGCTCCTGTAGCTCATCGCCTCGTAGGCACTCTTTCCATGCATCTTGATATATGTTCACGATCTAGCTTGGCTAGGCTTTGAGATCTTATTCAACTCCACCACCTCCCCATCCAGGAGCACAACCAACTCCAAAGCCTAAGAATGCGGGCTCCAATACCCTTCTGTACTCTGTTCTCGGCATTGCCGCAGCTGCCGGCGCCTATTACTATTTCGCTAATCCGGAGGACATTGATGCGGCTAAGGAAAAGGCACGCAAAGAGCAACAGGAATACGAGCAAAGGGCTCGGGAATCAGTGCAAGCAGGCAAGGCCCGAGCTGACGATGCATATAAGCAAGGCTTAGCTAAATATGATGCAGCCAAAGTGAGTCAATCTCGGTTTTTGCGAGAGGCCTTACTTGACAGATATTGTCATGCAGGCATCTGGACAAGACAAGATCCACGAGATCGAAGAGAGGGCTCAGCAAGCGAGGGCAGATGCTCAAGGGAAGCTTGAAAGGACCCTTTCAGATACACGCGACTCAGCCGAGAACCTTTACAAGGAGGCGCGGTCCACAGCCGATCGTAAAGTTTCGGAAGTCGAGTCTCAAGCAGAAAAGGCAGCAGAAGATGTCAAGAGTGGATGGTTCAGCTGGTTGGGATGGGGCAAGTCCAAGGCACAGGAGAAAAAGCAAGAAGCTGCAAGCAGGGTGACAGAATCTGCTGAAGATGTGAAGAGTCGCGTGGAGAAACACACTTAAAGTCAAAAGATATCAGGAGGTTTCCAGGCTACATTGGATGATCATCATACGGATCCCCTGGCAGAAATAATCGAAGATTTTTTGATGAAATAACCATATGGCGCTTAACAGAGTGATGATTTGCTACAAAAGTCGCAGATTTGCCCAGGCCAGATTGAACGAACGAGAAAAACGTAAGTTATAAGGTAATATGTTGTGAAAAGTTGTCAAATGTGTCTTCGATAATTTTCGTTGCAGTCGGCGGTTGGTGGGAAATGGACAATGAGCCATCAATTAAGAAGTTGATCTTGTGTGTCCCATTCCAGAAGCAGATCAACTCGTTTAAATGGATCTAGTGGGAACTCGGCCCTCTCAATTCATAAAACCTCTCCATTGGTCTATCTCAGTCATTTTTCTATTCCTATCCTTGGTTCACTTAGCTCGTTTTTCCCTTCACAATTATGGCTAAAGCTCGCCACTTTGATACACGCGGACACGACGAAGACCCCCTAACAAAGGCTATGGCTCCACCGCCAGACGAAACTGACGCCGAGCGCGACATACGTCTGGCTGCAGAGATGGAAGCACAGCGACGCTCTGACGCCATCGACGAAGAGCTGAATCGACAGAGATTAAGCGAGAAGAAGACAAATTGTATTAAAGTGCTCCTGTTAGGTGAGAATATCGACTGTTCTATACCTTCTAACTTTTTACTGACAAAGAGAACAGGTCAGAGCGAGTCAGGTTAGTTCTGTCCTTTCTGATTCATTTCAAAATTATATCATCCATGCATCTTCAGGGAAGTCGACAACTCTTAAAAGTATGTATATCCTAAATTTATACGTTTACAATGACCGAATATTTATTTATTTTCCATCCCATGGTAGATTTTCAGCTTTTCCATTCCAACAAGGTATATGTCTTGCCTTTTGAACCTTGAAAGCTTGACAGCGTGCGCTAACCTTTTTTGCAAAGGCATTCCGCACCGAGAGAGCCTCTTGGCGGGCTGTCGTTCAGCTCAATGTAGTTCGTTCTGTGAGGCTAATCCTCGACGCGATGACAGAAGCGCAAGCAGCGGCGTCCAGATCTCCATCTGCCTCCGAGGCAGATCTCCTTACACCTAAATATCCTCCTCTTTCCCCAGAACACCTCAAGCTGAAAATGCGGCTACTTCCCATACAACAAGTCGAGGAAAATCTATTGCGTAAAATGAGGCCCGCAAGTCACGCCGAACTCGAGCAGGCCCATCTTTCCTCCGTTACTAACCTTCCGCAGGCCTCCCGGCGAGGAGTCGCCAATAACGAACTGGCTCTTAATTCACTAACGCCATGGAAGTCAGCGTTCAATAAGCTTCTCGCCTCGTCAAATCGAGGGAGTTTGGACAGCGAAGAGATCGACTTCGACGATCCAAATGATCCTGGTGTCATCCTTAGCGCGTGCAAAGACGACATCATCGCTCTTTGGACTGACGCCGCGATCCAGGAAATGTTGTCGGCCAAAAAAATGCGTCTACAGGACATGGGTGGATTGTAATGACTGCTCCTTCTGTACCCCACTGTTCAGTCTTTGATATATCCTTCCGCAGCTTTCTCAATCAGTTGGATCGGGTTGCATCTGCGAGATACATACCAACAGATGGTGAGTGTCCCTGTACCTCGACCAAGTCTTTTTGAGCTCAGCGGCTTTAATAGATGACATTCTTCGCGCCCGACTAAAAACTATCGGGGTTACTGAGCATCGTTTCACCTTAAAATCCGGTAATGACCGTCGGCTCTTTTAGGCGCCTGTTGGTTTACCTTTTATCCTTAGGAAACCTGCTAAGTCGTGATTGGAGGGTATTTGACGTAGGCGGAGCACGGTCTTTGGTGCGTTCGTCTTACTGTTAGGTCGAGGTTGTGTTCTGACTGGCATGCATCTAGCGAGGTATGAGAATCTCCCACACGATTTGTCAATAGGGAGCAAACCCATTCTTTTAACTTAGCTGCATGGGTACCCTATTTTGACAACATGGATGGAATAATTTTTCTTGCTCCTATTTCTGGCTTTGACCAGGTAAACAATTGTTTTTCACTAAGTACTGCTGCTTATCATCGTTATGTAGGTTTTGGCAGAAGATCCGAATGTCAATCGTCTGGTTCGTGAGACTGGAATACTGCAGCGAATATTCCTTGCTCATCTGATGGTGTCGTACAGGAAGATTCAATATTGCTATGGAAATCTGTTGTTTCCAACAAGCTACTAAAAGATACGGAAATCGTGCTTTTCTTGAACAAAATCGACATTTTCAAAGGTGCCATTTTTATCACAGTTATTCTTCCTCTTCTCAAGGACTTGACATCCAGAAAAACTTGCCG
This sequence comes from Tricholoma furcatifolium, assembly GCA_018854895.1. Classification (NCBI taxonomy): domain Eukaryota; kingdom Fungi; phylum Basidiomycota; class Agaricomycetes; order Agaricales; family Tricholomataceae; genus Tricholoma; species Tricholoma furcatifolium. The sequence continues at coordinate 42,361 of JABAJV010008614.1, forward strand.
CTGGCGTCTCATTCGGAACCTATGTTGTCTCATATGGAGACAGACCAAATGATTTTGAGTCAACGTCAAGATGTAAGATCGATGATACTACTTCTCTTGACTTGTGATTGTGCTCATGCAAAACATATGCAGATCTCATGCGGAAATTTGGTTCGCGTCCTTGATTTTGAAAACTGCCTTCTTCTTACACCATGTGTTCAGCTGGAATTATCAAACAATCCTCACCAAAACCCCGCACGTTCTATTGCCACCTTACCACAGTAACCGTAAGTCATTTCGCTCGCCCAGGAATGGACGTGAAAAGTTAACGAAGACCTCGCTAGGACTCGGAGTCCACACAAAAGATACTTGTTAATGGTTTGTTCCACTTGATTAAGTCAACTTTTGAGAGCAAACAAGTTAAACTTCATTTTCACAGTAAAAGACATGGTTCTTCGACAAAATCTGGCCGATGGCAACCTCCTGTAAAATTCAAATCCTAATCCCCACCTTGTTCTTTCGTCGATGTTACCTTCTTTTAAAAAAGTTGGATGTGTTTTCATTGTTGCTTGCAAATGTACTGTGTAGTTGCGGTTGTAATAGTTGGATTCTAGCCTGGCGCTAACCTATACCAAATCCCCGCTACGTAAGTAGAGGGTTCTTTACAGTGACACGTTCATGAAAAAAATGCTCGTCACATGACTTTTAGTGGCTGTGCTGGCTGCCATCGCGTCGAGGATTTGGTCT